>WHPZ01588036.1:1973-18733 GCA_016617965.1 Macrosiphum rosae
TACAATAAATGTTATAACATTTGAATTAATTTTGTTTTTTTTTTACATAATTATTCTGACTCCATAGTTCATATTTTAATTATTGTAATAATAATTTATTCATTAAGACGATTATAATATAATTATTATATGACATTTAATTTGTAATTTTTGTTACATAATAATTGTTACAATGGAATTTAATTTAGATTTTTTTCTCATATAATTATTAATTATTCCGATATCGTAATAATTAGTTTTTTTATCATACCCAAATAGTTCGATAATTCAAGTAATACAGCTTATTAAATCGGTTTACAGCAAAACTACCTATTATGAAAATTGTAGAGAAGAATTTTTTTAACAATCGTAAGAAGCCCGTTTTTCGATATTTTTATTAATTAGTTGAATAATTAATCGATAAAAAGTTAAAAACCGTATTAATTTACCATGTTATATTGGACGATTAGAATACGATATCAAAAATCGGATTTCTTACGATTGTTAAAAAAATTCTCCTCTACAATTTTTATAATAGGTAGTTTTGTTGTAAACCGCTTCAATACGCCGTATTACATGAAGAACAAAAGTATAGTCTTTATTAGTATAAAATTCAGATACGAATACAAAATATAAAACCGAACCAAATTAAATAATGTTTGTCACGAAATAGGTATTATATAATAATCGTTTTCTTCTCTGGGTATTTATAAATAAAATTATGTACAGGCGCACGGCTGCGATGGAATGCCTGTTTTGACCTTGGTGCGGTACTGCCGTTCCGCGCGCGGGGTGGTGGTATGAACACCTATTATCGAGCGCTGCCGCCGGCTATAACGGGCGCAGCACATGACGAGCGTAATTAAACGATTTTTTACCGAAAAACATGGTTTCGTACTTTCAGGAATACAGTTTATTGAAGCGTTTTACAGTATAAATACCTATTACAAAAATTATAGAGGAGAATTTTTTCTAGAGACGTGAGAAGTTCGATTTTTGATATCTTGTTCCAATCGACCAATATCGCATGGTAAATAAACACGTTTTTTTAAACTTTTTATCAATTAATTATTTAACTAATTAATAAAAATATCGAAAATCGGACTTCTTATGTTTCTAGAAAAAATTATCCTCTACAATTTTTGTAATAGGTATTTATACCGTAAAACGCTTCAATAAGCCGTATTCCTGGATGTACGAAACCATGTTTTTATGCCATATTTTGTCTACTGTGACATCCTCTTAATACAAACAAATTTCATGTTATGTCTTTTTCTAGAAAGCAGTATCCTATTCAACATAACTATTCTTTTAATGACACTATTCTTGACCGTGTTTTCATCTATAAAGATCTTGGTGTTCATTATACTCCATCACTAAACTTTGAGCATCACATAAATGTCACGGTAGGTAAAGCCTTAAAAGTTTTGGGATTTATTAAGCGCAATACCAAACAGTTTTTGACTGCTCGCTGTCTCTACACATTATATTTCTCGTTAGTACGTTCAATATTGGAATATGGAGTGGTAGTATGGCATCCTTACTTGGCCAAAGACTCGAGCGTGCCCAAAACCGATTGCTTTCCTAAATTGCCTATATTATGAAGATAGTACACCCTCCTCATGATTATTCCTTATTAGCTAGTATATTGGAAATACCACTGCTATCATCACTCCGACAAGATGCTGATGAGCACTTCATAACCTCGCTCCTAGGTGGCACTATAGATGCTCCTATTTTTAAGTAATTCACCTAGCCTTTATCATTTTGGTCATTGAGTAGGTATACCTGTACTATTGCATATTTTAAATGTACATGTGCCTACCTATTTGTGTAAAAAAATAATTCTTTAAACGTATATATACTATGCCTAATGTACTATACCTAAGCTCCTGTTTATATTATTAATAATAAGATAAAACCGTACGTCGTACATGTACAATTATAAAAATAAATAATTGTTATATTAGGTAATTAATATGTTGACAACATAATATGCACTTATGCGTTTTTCGTGTTGTAAATTTTACATACCAGCGGCAATATCGCGTCTGCAGGGAAATAATATTATGTCCGCACCATTTTCCTGTCTGTGTAATGTGTATACTGTTAATATAATCTTAGCTCGTGATAATATTATTATGTACATTTTCCTGATTTTTTTAGATTAACGTGGCACGGAGGTATCGTCCAACACGCTGGCGTACATGCAATTATTGTTTTAGATTAGAGCGGAGCGATTACAATGTGTTTATTATTATATTATTCAATTCATTGTCGGCATAACAGTGTCGGTACGCCGTCTACATTGTCGGCATAACAGTGTCGGTACGCCGTCTATACAGTAGGTACGCACGAGCTCAACGGACAAGTCGCGGACACAGACTCCGGTAATAATTTCAAATAATAATATATTATTAAATACTTTTAATTAATTTACTGTTAAATAACCGTCCACCGTTTTACGTGCACGTCAGACGATATACCTATTTTTCATTCCACGCATTTCCAGATTCCGTTGATTCACATCAAGATCAAGGTCGTTTATAGATGTCTACAAAACAATGAACGTGGATGATCAGACTGCAAGTATCTATAAGTCCGTGTCCTACTTGAATCCGAAAAAAGAGACAAAAAACAAAATAGTTTGTATTTCGTCGCATCGGTCGCGTCGTATTGCGACGGAACAGCATGGTCAGAATAGAAATCGTCGGATTTACGTAGGACACGGTGTAATATTTTGTCGTATACGAGGATTCGTAATATATAATCACGATATTAATTATAATTTAGAAGTAGATGCTGGATTTCTAAGTAATTATATATAATATTTTCCCTATTGATGTTTTTAAAGTGAATGTATAGTTGCATTCGGGAGGTAAAAATTGAAAATTCCCAGTAATTTTCTAAAGCAGCGGGGAAAAAAAATTAAGGAATAATGGGAATTTTATGCAAAATCAGTTTTTGTGTAACTCAAAAACAAATAACCATAGATACTTCAAATTTTAACAGAATATTTAGGTTAGTATTTTCTAAACGCCATACAATTTTAAAAATATTATGACTACCTATTTATGATTTATTTATAGGCATAATACATTTTCTGTTCCACAATCGTTGGAATTATATGCTATTACACCTGTTGTGCTATGAACTGTGGACCATAGTCAGGGCTGGTGGCTCATGTATGATATATCTTCTCTTTCCAGTCAGCTAAGATTAACTAATATAACCATAATATATTTTCATAACTTATTAGTATATTGTCACTATAATATAATATATAGGTAATAAAATAGATCTGATACTCGGAAAGTCGGAAATATATTTGGTCGTATAGTTTTGAGTCGAAATTTAAATGTTAAGTCATACAGTAAAAATACACATTAACAAATAAATGTTCCAATTCATAATTTATGTATAGGTATAAGATATAAATATATATATATATATATATATATAATATATATATTGATTTTAAATTAATTTAATTCATTTTTTTTTTCATTTATATGTTTTTTTATTCAATCTGTTACAAAGAAGAACAATAAGAACAATTGATGGGTTAAAATATTAAAATAAGAAAAATAAAAAGACAGATTGGATGGAATGTAGAGGCCTCCCGGCAGAGGCACTACGACATGAGTAGAATTTAATTAATTTAAATTTATAAAAGACCCAGGTACTAACTATACATTTTTGTTTTATTTAATTATAAATAAAGTCATTTTTTAAATTAGTACCTACGTATTCCAGCTATTATGTTATTTTTTTTTTTTACAATTACTTTAATTTAATGTAAAAATAGTGTATAGGTATAGGTATATATTTAATTATTATAATTCTAAAATGTCCATAAATTCAACAACAATCGTCTTGAATTACCTTATGTAATTTATTTTAGCATTTAATTAAAAAAGCATTATATTGATATCATTGAAACATTATTACCTATACCTAGGTATTTCTTCAAAATTACTAAACATTTTCATTAATTTAATATAATAAGTTATAACAAAACTGTCAAACTTGGTAAAACATGCAAAGAGGGATTATGAAATCATGGTGAAAAAGTATTCAAACACAAATGCTGAGTATAAATATTATTCTAAACTATAATTTTGAGTACAATAGGTAATAATATGTGATTTATTATTTATGTTATAGAATAAATTATTATTATTTCTATTTTTAACAAATATTACAGTAGGTAGTATAAGTAACTATAGTATTATTACTCAAATTATTATCTCATTTAAATACATTTATAAAGTTCCTATAAGGTGCAATAATAATCAATACAGTTCTTATTTTTACTAATAATTAGTATACCGTAATTTATTATATTTTAATATGTTTGTCAAATGTAACATGTGATGCACTTACACAAAATCCATATTTTTATGACTGATTAGTGATAGTGTTTCATCATTTAGTTTATTCCGTACACTATAAGTTTTGTCAATAACATCTCTGACAAATCCATTGGCAAGTATACATTGCTGTCCAAGAACATAAACTTAGGTTCAGAAGGCTGCAGGTCAGTTTCACTTACCTATATTACATTGTTCTGACATGTAAAATTGTTCAATGTTGTAGCAGACATAGTCAATGCACAAATCTTTCAGTGTTTCAGGATTGGAGTACATTATGGATGGAAAAATCTCCTGTAGTTTAAAATTTAAATATAAAAAAAAATAACAATCACAAAAAAGTTACATTATTATACTATAAAAGTCAGCTGATTTAAAATGTTAGACTAAGACTGAAGACTGAATAACAGTTAACAATATTTTGATCATTTAATAGGTACTGGTAGTATTATCACTAATCTCTGATATTATGATATTATTATTAATTTTTTTGTGATTGTTATTCTTTTTATATATTTTATACTACAAGAGACTTTTCTATCAATAATATACGCCAATCCTGAAACACTGAAGGATTTGTGCATTGACTATGTCTGCGACAACATTGAACAATTTTACATGGCAGAACAATATATAAGTGTAACTGACCTGCAGCCTTCTGAACATAAGTATATGTTCTTGGAAGCAATGTATATAGGTACTTGCCAACGGAGGTGTCAGAGATGTTGACAAAACTTAGTGTACGGAATAAACTTTATGATGAAATACTATCACTATTATTCAGTCATAAAAATGTCTGTTTGAGGTTTGTTGATAGTTTTTTGTTTTTTTTCTGTATAAGTACAGCAAAATAAATAATTAGGCACCTATTAATTTTTCAATATTTATGTTATTAATAAATGAGAAAAGATACTACTTTTTAAACAAAGCTTTTATTTTATTAGTTTATAAAATTATTGAATTTTTCAATGTAATAGTAGTTAATTCAATTAATTTATTTATACACATTAAAATTCTTTCTGTTTCGACATTAGGCACTTTTGAAGTAAAACTTTTTTAGTGAAAAAACGAAACCGAATGGGCGGCGTGTCACGGGCCAGTGTTGTCAGACTCTCAAACTAATGTTATCGTAAACTACTTAAATAATTATCGTTTTTCAAAAAAATTATCGTACACCAAAAATTGTTTTGCTTCAGTGCTCAGATTCACGCTAAGAGGTACCACTGAATATCTCGGATGCGTGACATTGTATTCAAATGGGGTTTTCGGGAGGTAATAGGGAGCACTTAAATACATATTTTCAGACCAGTTTCAAATTTTTGCTCACTTGGTACGCTCATGCGCAATACGACTTACTTTTTTTTAAATGGCAACCCCAGTTTCTTTTTGCAGGTTCGGGTAGAGTATTTTTTTTAAACATTTATTGTACAAAAAGTTCTATTTTCAAAACTGACCAAGTAAGAGTAAGTCAAAAATTGGATTTATGCTTAATATGTGTTTAATGCAATTTTCATTTATAACCACTGGAAATAATAAAATAAGTGCCAAATAAATGTTTAATGGGGGACGGAGTGGCCGAGCGGACTGAGGCGGACTGGTAAGTGGTAACACACACACTTTTTTAATTTAATAAGTAAAGGTAACACACTTATGCTGGTTTGCAAGAACAATTACTAAACATTTAACGAATCAATTATGAGCTAATGGTCTCATCAACATGATTTAGTGGACCATGGGTCCATTAAATTAATAAATTTTTAATGCAACTCGGCAATAGCCACTTAGATATCTACTAAAATTTGTACAATTTTTTTTGTCAAGGCGGAAAGTATAATGGCTCATTTTGTTGTATATAATACCTATATTATATAATTTGTATTTACAGGTACCTAACCTTTTAGAATAATTGAATTATTCATGATAAGAAATAATCACTGATGTTATAATTAATACTTACTAAACATTAAAATGATCAAAAACAAAAAAAATTTGGAAAAATGAGTTACATATTTAAAATATATTAAAATATTTTAACTACCTACTTCAAATCAAATGTATTACCTAGTATTATTTTTATGTAATTATGATATTATTATTATATATTGTAATAATTTTATATTTTTTAGGCATGTAATACTACCAGAAACAAACAATTTGACTACAAAAGGACTAAGAACATTAAGAAAGCATAAAATAAAAAAACTAAAAGTTTATGGTTTGGATTGTCCAGTAAATGATAGATATTGAAACAGATATTATTGCGTAAACGTTAAGGGCGCTCCAGTCTATGAAAAAAGGTGACTTTTAGACCAATAAGGTAGACATAACTGGAGAAATTTGGTTTTATTTTTAAAAACTGATAATGATTGATTAACAAGTTTACTAGGTTATGCCAGAGGCGATTTTGAATATTTATTTTTCAGCTGTGATATTGAAGAATAAGAAATATGATATTTTTTTATGTATAGTGTTCATCACGACACTAACAATAATTGGAATATTAAAAATCGCCTCTGGCATAACTTAGTAAAGTCGTTAATCAATCATAATCCGTTTTCAAAATTAAAATACCTCAAACTAAATTCCTCCAGTTTTGTCTAGCTTCTAGGTCTAAAAACCGCTTTTTTAATTGAAAAAAGTTGATCATAATTTAAAATCTCTGTCAATGCCTGAGCGTACGTAAGTTAATTTGCCGACGAATATAAATAACGACCGATATACCGGTCGGTATTATTCGGGCCTACTGTTATAATTCAGGACATTTCTAGGATGTATTGACCGAAAACGATTACATATTAAACTCATACATACTAATGTTCATTTACTTTGCACACACTTACAAGTCAATTTAATGTCATCATGTTAAATTGCCCATATTAATTTCCTTAAAACACGACCGACTGGAGCCCCGTTAAAAGTAAAAATTAATAAATATAATTTTTACCGTATGTATAAAATGAGTGTTTATAACAACAGATAAGCCACTTGTTGTAAACCTAACATAATATTATAAGTTAATCAATTAAATTTTTTGAATAATATTAATAGCGCACAGATGGTTTTGGACTACAAGATAAAAAGGAAGTAGAGTAATTCTAAAAGTTGGGCGTTAATTTAATTTAACTGCGGGCGCACGTCAGGATTTAGTTTTTTATTAACTGCAGTATTTTGGATATAGGCTAAGTACTTGGATATCAGATAATTTGTTGTTTTAAAACATTTAAAATTAATTAATCATGCTATTTTAAAAATGATTTTGACAGTTTAGTGATCTTGATGAAATTGTTTTTAAGTATTTTCTGATTTTTACTAACGTGGATTATCGTTTATATCTGACTAGCAATCGGTATACAAACTTCTCCGAAGTTATGGTTATTATTCTATAAAGTATATCACTTAGGAACCATACATTTCAGGTAATAAATCAAGTATAAAAATATCCCCGCTCAAATATATGTATAAATAGTAATTATATTTAATAGCCATCGAGTAAATATTTTAATTAAATAGGTATTCTTACATTTTGTTTGAGCTTATTGTCATAACTACTCGTATCTTGAATAGGTACAACAGAAAACTGTTTAACACAGGGCTTGCATTTGAAAAAAAAAATTTTATGTTATTTACAATTAAAACGTTACACAATTTTTGCGTTTATCGTTATTAAGAAATAAGAATTAAAACGTTATCCCAGTTTTGCATTTATCGTTATACAGAATTAAAACGATATCCAATTTTTGTTAATACTTACCTAAAAGTATTTAGTCATAGAGAAACTATGAATAATGGTTACAGTAAAATTAATAAATCCTTATAATGAAAGGATAGCTTAAATTTGTCAATAAGTAGTACCTAAGTACCTATATATAAGTCAAATGTTCTGTTAAACCTATATTATGTCATACTTAAACTTTAAATGTGTATTGAGCAAAAAACATTGCTTATATAATTTAAATTAATTGTTATACACTTAAAATCAGTTTAAAATAATAATATATCATATTATTATCATGTACCTACCTATAGTACCTACCTACCTTATATTAAATAAAAATTTATTAAAATGCAAAATACTAATTTATATAATTATTTATTTAATTTGTGTTGAATGTTAATTTTTAACTATAGTATAGGTACCTTATGGCTACTTACTGGCTACTATTGTATTTAAATATAAGAGTCACTAATAAAAACTATGTGCCTATATTTGGACAATATTACTTGGAGATACAACAGTTAATTTACGATTGAGTAATTGACAGATCTCATTTTTGTGTGGTATGTTTTTGATCTTAGAGTTCAAAATTGACAAGTCTGTATACTATAAGAACTTAATATAAGAACCACTGGCTCGATATTGTGTTCTGTAAATTCTGAGTGTTTTCAAATGTACGTGTAAGTGGAACCGCTGTTATGTAGGTAGGTACTACATTCACGCATAACCAATGTACCTATGGTTTGTTTAATGATTTACAATTCGATGGTATGTTTTTGATCTTAGAGTTCAAAATTGACGATTTTGTACACTATAAGAACTTGATATAAGAACCACTGGCTCGACATTGCGTTCTGTAAATTCTGAGTGTTGTGCGTGTAAGTGGAACCGCTGTTATGGCATGTAAGTTCCATCTTGTGTAATGAATAATAATTATGAACATAGTTCATAAAAAATCATGGCCCAAGTATTGAAACCACTACAAACAATATTAATTGTACACATGCAAGTAGTAGGTACCTATATTATATGCAGTAAAGTGGACTACTTTGAATAATTTCGTTAAATCAGTAATTTTATATAATATTTAATACAAAGTATGTAAAATAGGCAGGTACTGTACAATTTGTATTTAGGTAAAAATACATTAAAATATTATGTGATGATAATATAATATTATATTAAACAATTTTAAATGAAATAGTTACAGTGTCTACAAAATTAATTTGTATTAAAATATTTCAATAGCACTATTAAATGTTTGTACATCGCGATTATATTATATTGGATCACACAATATATTTTAACAGAACCGTAGACAATTTTCGAATATGTTAGGTGAGTCAAGAAAATAATTATTTTGAAAATTAAATTAACGTAGGTACCTAGTAGCAATTTAAGTCAACATAACGTTGATTTATTCCGCTGGAATGGAGAAAAATACTAATATGAAATTGCAAATTCATCAAACAAAAACTAAATAAAATTATTTCTCTATGACTATCTATGTAAACTTATTGACTACATTATACGGTTAAATTAAAACTATTTTAAATATATATTTTATACTGTATACTATAAAACTTAAATTCCTGTATAAAAAAATTCTGTTCCTAATACCTCCTACTTATAAATGATGGTATGATATTTTGTTATAATGTAATATAATGAGAAAAAAAATCGGCGGTATAAAAGCAAAAGTTAACAGGCTATTAACTTTTTGCTTTCATATCGCCGATTTTCAAACTAAATTCTTACGTGTTTAGGAGTCAACCTCAGTCTTAATAAGGGGGCTCCAGTCGATGACAATTTATAATTGTAATAGTTTTCAATATTTAAACGTTACCTATTATTATTATCAAATGAATATGATAGTCATAATAAGTGGATTGAATAATGAAGTTTGAAATTTAAATAAAAACATCCAAATACATAATATTAATATTATAAAATTGAATATGAACTATATTAAAATTATATTCTATACATATGGGTAGCTGGGTAACAATGTAACATCAAACATTTTTAATAAATCATAGATGATCATTTATAAATGATTAATGATTACTGATTACTAACCGAATTTAAAACAAAAATTAACTATTAATTATGTACTTTTATTTATTAATATTATAAGCCAAACATAAAAAAATTTTTATGTTTTGGATATTTTTGAAATTACCGTTGAAGCCAAACACTCAAACATATACTATCTTTTTAATTAGTACTTACTATTTCCTTTTTACTAAAAACAAGTTAACTAGGTTATGCTACTAATATTTGAATATTTATTTGTTCAGCTGTGATATCCAAGAATAAAAATGATGACATATTTTTATGTATAGTTCCTATTCATCATGACACTAACAATAATTGGAATATTAAAAATCCTAGCATAACCTAGTAAACTTGTTGATCAATCATAATCCGTTTTTAAAATTAAAATACGTCAAACTGAATTCCTCCAGTTTTGTCTAGCTTATAGGTCTAAAAACCGCTTAAATTGAAAAAAATTGATCATAATTTAAAATCTCCGTCAATTCCTGCGCGTACGTAAGTTAATTGCCGACGAATATAATTAATAACCACCGATTTACCGGTCGGTATTATGCGGGCCTACTGTTATAATTGAGGACATTTCTAGGAAATATCGACCGAAAATGATTACAGATTAAACTCGCACATACTAATGTTCATTTACTTTACACGCACAAGTCATTTAAATGGCATCATGTTAAATTGCCCATATTAATTTCCTTAAACAAGACCGACTGGAGCCCCGTTAATTGTATGAACCATTTTTATTTTATACACACTATGACAGTTGTAGTAGTACTGTGTAATAGAGCATATTATTATTATTATTATTATTATATTACAATAGGATAATAGGATTATAATATACGCCTGCCGTCACGGGTGCTGATAAGATGCCTGCAGGCAACAGTGAGTGACCGTCACGTCTCCCATTCACTCGTTCGCGATTGCGCAATCCTATCGTCGAATTCTGATGATATCGTTTGCTCGTCGTCGTGAACGACGGTGGCCGTGACGGAAACGATAACAATATTCAAGGTGGATTCATTTACTGTATTAATCCATTACAACAGTAGTAATAATAATAAAAATGTGTGCGGCGGTCGAATTTTGGACGCCACCGCGGTGTCTACATCACACTAAAATATTATAAAACTATAATAATATTATCAATAAACGGTGGCGATAAGTGATAACAGAAGCCTAATCAACTACGCGTTCCGTCCATCTCCCGAACTTCCGCGGACTGTAATTGATGGAATAGCTCATTGGCCTGTCCGCCGTCTCGCGATATCCGAAAAAGTCTCGTTTCAAGCACCGAAGCACGGCCGCACGGCCCTAGGACGGACACACATGACGCCTCCCTAGCCGTCGAGAACTAGTGTGTAGTCTAGACCGGTGGACTCTACCACCGATGCTCTGAGTGAGGTACGTAATTAAAACGAAATATTATAATATTATTGTCGACCTACAGTGCCAACCAGAGAAACGGCTGTCGTGTATGTAAAGGCTCGCCGATCGACTATTGGCCCTCGCCAATCAGTCGTCAATGTAAATTGTGTTACGAGGTACCTAGTCACTATCAGTTTGTAACGAACGCTTTTGTTTGCTGCAGCCCCCATTCCATATGATTGCTACGCAGACATGGCCGAACATGGCGCCATCGATACGAACCTCCAACACGACAAGCCCGCCGATGAAATGCTGTCAGATTGGATCCAGTGCATTTGCGTCGTCACCTTTGACCTGGAGTTTGGCCAGGCGATGGAGGTACTATTGTGGCTTTCTGTGCACATTTGCCGGCCCCCTATCATATTGTACTACCTATCCGTGTTTCTGTTATATTTTTTCTTTCTTTCATAGTTGGTCTACCCCAGCAACGTCAAATTATCCGAGGAAGACAAAACAAACCTCTGTTATCTGGCTTTTCCTGACTCCAATTCCGGATGCATGGGAGACACTCAATTTCACGTCAAGATAAAGTGTTCTCAACCTTCGAATCTCAGTCAACGCCATATAAACTATAATGCAAAATGTCCAGTTTTCTTACAAGCTGATCATCGTTGTTTGTATGGGTTTGTTTTCTTTCGACAAATCAAAGATCTGTCTCTACCACGGGGTTATTTTCAAAAAGTATGTTTAACCGTTTGTTTTCTATAATACGTGTACTTCTTATGAGACTAAAATACAGTATGACATTGTCAGAAAACTTACTGATTTAGAGATGAATTTACATTATTTACAGGTAAAAAAAATTCTATTTGGGTAAATAACCAATAAAATATTAGTGCATCTATGAATAACTTCAATAACTTAGTAAATTGTGTTTTACTAAACCCTGTACATATTTTTGGGATGAAATATTATATTACATTATCTAGATAATGGTATGTTCTGTTTGTAGGTCACAAATAATGCACATAAGAAGATGCATTGATGTTATACCTGTATATCATATAATGTAAACTGTAAAGTAGTAGTAACACGACATACCATATTTATTTAACATTACAAAGCTTATATCATAAATTCCTAAAGTGAACATTGCATTGCCTATTATAATTTATAATAGATTCATCTAATGAATAGTATTAATTTATGATAGTAAAAATTATAAATCAATATTTGGCTTTTTCATTGTTGAAAATACAAATAAACCTACATAATAATTCTTCTTCATTTTAAAGATCATAATATCAAATAGTTAGTTTTTAGAAGTGCTCCAAATGTTAAATTATTAATTATATTATTGTTTTGTTCATTATTTATTATATAATATGGATTTAATTATACATTCCATCGTTTAAACTCGAATGTAACGTATTGATAATGCTGGGTTGTATAAAAAATGTATTCTAGCTAAAATTAAATGGTCCAATCATGAACTCTAAATCATGTTAAGGAACTATTAATTATTAGCTTACTATTGATTCATTAAATGTTTTTTTCTTTATCGATTAAAATACAGATTAAATTTAAAAATAATACATTTTCAATAAAAACTGTTTTTAGTTATACTTAACTAGCTTAATTAGGTGCATATTAATTATTCATAGGTACTTAATGTACTGACTAATCATAATAATAAAATAATATTAATTGAACATGGAGGTATTTCAATGTTCATACTGAAAAAAAAACAGGTTCTTAACCTAACATATCAACATAGCATGCTTTCTGTTGTTTTTACCATCATAATGTATTATTAAAGATATTATCTCATCATAAGAAGCTTGAATGAGTTTTTTGGATATTGCTTTAGGACATATTATTATAGAAATGTAAAAAGTAAACTCGGGAGTAAACTATAGATTTTGATTTTCATAAATTTAAAAATTTTGTTATTATTTAACTACCATAATTATAAATTAGAGGTTTCTATTCGGCCTTTTTATAACATAAAATAAAAAATCTTTGAAAAAATTAAGCACTTATAAATGTTGCTGTCGAGAATTGCAATATCCAAAACTATTTAGAAATATTAACAATTTAATGTAGGTATATTCCAAATTAATGTTCACATTAGCATATTTATTTGGTTTTACCTTCAACATGCCAAACAATAAATAATAATAAAAAACATTCCAACATTTTAATTCTTCTTAAATTCTGATATTCCTCTATATACTGTTGATGTAATTTTATTGAAAACAATACCTATGTGTGATTACATTTTATTTTCCATAATTCCATTCTTGTGTATATATTATATTGATATCACTATTCACTAAACTTACTATTTATGACTATTCAGTATTCATGGTTGTGCACACAAAGGGAAATAAGGGATAGATATAGATAGTTTTTGGAATCAGCTTCTGTAATACATTTTAGTACCTATGTAAATTGTAAATCATTGTTAAAGTAAAATAAAAAATGGTTGAAACTTTACAAGTAACAATAAATTATTCATAAAAAATAAATTGATTGAGTTGTTATTTCTGTAAAAATTAAATTAATATTTCAAATTTGTTAAAAATTATAACACATTATAAAAACAAAAAATTATAATTTGTCAGTTATCACATAATATAATACAAACCATATTTTAGGATTAGTATAAAAAAAAATCAATGCATGTAAACTTACAAATTACATTATAATTTTGTCAACAATAATATTAAAATTGCAAATTGCAATATTTAACGTTTAACTTTTGGTGCAAATTAACAATCTATGTCTTTCATTGCTATAAAATTGTGTGTACGCTATTAACCATTGACTTTTTTTTATTACAATATTTAAATCAATTTGATAGTAAATTAAATTAAATAAGTACTTTTTAATATTCATTTTAGAAAAGAAAACTGCTTTCATGCAGCAGATAATCTACTACAAAGTTTGAATAATACAATTTATTTTGTATTAGTTATTATTTATTAAGGATAATACAAATTGTAATAAATTACAGTTATACAATTTAAAGACAATAAACTTTTTTCAAATCAATTAACAATTGGATAAATATAATATCTTTGTTATTATTTACTGACAGTAAACCAGTGGCTCTCAATCTTTTTTGTATGACGACACCATAATTTAGATTCATAAAAATGGCGAAACACCTAAAACAATTAATGGATTTTTGATAAAGTAAAAACTACAAACTTTTATAAATTAATATATTTAAGTCAGAATTTTATTTTTTATTTTTTTAAAAAACAAGTTTTAAATTTACTTAATTTAAAATTAAATAGCTCAAAGAAAGTATTATGAAAAAACAGTATTAGTTTATAAAGGAAATTAGTGCTATACTTGTGATTGGCGTACGGACATAGGTCTTCTATTCGTGAGGGAATGGTTGACAAACTCATGTGTAATTCTCTTCTAATATTTTTAAGCATAGACCTTTTTTTGGTTTTTGTTATTTCTAATGTCAAAAATGCTGATTTGCTCATGTATGATGTTGAAAAAGGAAGCAAAATTCGCAATGCTTTTTGCTCACTCCGTCATATTTGTTTTGCCGATGTCGTAATTTTAATTTACTAGTTTTATATCGGTAATGAATATGCCGACTACGGGTTACTCAATAAGAATATCTTCACAATTTTTTTTCTTATATGTGATTTTTACTATTTTATCATAATGCTAAAATAATATCATATATTATTTATACTTTGAAAGTGTGCAGTTTAAATTTTAAACTAATCATATTTTGGTGGCACACCACACACACCACGGCAATATATGACGCACTAGTGTGATACATGTCAGTTGAGAATCCCGGCAGTTAACTGATAACATATTTACTGACTGAGTGTAAATATCTGATATATCACAATCTAAACACAAAATTTAAACTAAATCGTCAACTAGTCTTCATTAAATAGTATATCGTCTGTTACATGAATGTAAAAAAAAAAAAAAATTTAGAATTTGAAAAATATGTTAAACTTAATCCTTATACTTATATTTTATTGTTTAGAGTGTTATTATACTATCTCAGTTGCCATTCATTAGTTTATTTACTGAGGTTTGTGGGACAATAGCCCCCGAGTATTTCAAACACGGGATTACTGGAATAGAAGTAGCATGGCACGATATCAAACAGTGGCCAGATTTATATGCTGGAGAAACAGTTAGCTTGCCATTACTGGGAATTGTTCTTCAAGTTTGTGAATCATTATGATTAATTGCTAACATAAGATATGATAATTAAACTGTTTTATTTATAGGCTCAACTGATATGTGATAATAACAAAATCTGCAGCTCATCAAACTCAATGGTACCTGATTACCAGTTACCAGTAGTTGTATCATCATTATACGAACTGAATACATTTGGATGTTTTTCATCGATTGTATCTCAAATGCATCTTTTATGGGAATTAGTTTTAACGACTGAGCCCATTGTTGTGATGGCCTCATCCCCTACTTACAGTTCTCAGGTTGTTCAAGCATTGGTTAGGTAAAATTTATTAATGAATCTTAATTGATATACAGTAGAGTCTCGCTGATCCGGACTTGGTGGGACTGGACTATCCGGATTAAACGGAATGACGTTAAAAATTGCTCTAAGGCGAGATTTAGGTGGGTAAGGTATTTTACCTACCTATTTTACAAAAATATTATCTACATATCAACTATAAATAATAAACATAGATAAAATTTAATTTTAACATAAATAATATGCATATATACATACATAACAGTTGATTGCCCGAATTAACTGGATGACCGGACTAGCAAAGACTGGATTAGCGAGTTATAAACTTCTATTTTAGATTTTTAATAACACATTTTATTTTATTTTTAATTAGTTTAATAGTACCATTAGCTTATTATGGAGATTATCGTCCGTATTTTACGATACACGATAATGAGTTCAAGGAGTATATGAGCAAGACACTGAATCCGCCACCTATAATACTTGGTGTAACAAATCCTTATTTCACAAAAACATTACAACATTGGCCACATATTGTTAGAGTTACTGATACATTAAAAAAAGGTAAATATGTCATGTTTTGAATTGTTATTTTAGATTCTAAGCGAAGCAATGCATTATAAAAAAGGTGGGTAAGTGGATGTCGCTCTGCTGTACAGTGGGTACAAGTGGGTCACTGTATAATGGATGCTTTTAAATTTGAATTCAATGATACAATATCATTGTATAAGAAAAACGATTCTGAGCGAAGACGGTATGTCAGTCTAGG
>WHPZ01588037.1:3254-13310 GCA_016617965.1 Macrosiphum rosae
AGACGGATTAGAGACGATTTTGTTTGTTTCTGAAAACGGTCTCATGATAAATTTTCAAAAGATGTCGGGCTAAGGCCCGACCTCAATATAGGGTTCGGCGCTACTGGTTAGAGCCCAGCTTTGATAATAAATAATATGCCTGGTGTTTATTTTATCAAAATGTTTTTTGTCTTGTGCACTCATTCCTGTAAGATGACGAATTCAGAATTTATTTTTGTAAAATGTGTAAGTGATAAACCCTTTCATATTAAAGCTTGAAATTATTACAGGTTACTCTTCTAAGACAATGCTTATACAAAATTTCAAGCTTTTCCGACTATTATTTAATAATGTAAATATTAATCAATCCTTATGTTCGTCAACTTACCACACTCTCCCCTATTGACTAATTTACGAGTAACCTTTTTTTAAATTTTCAATCCTTATTAGCTATAAAAGTTAAGCATTTTATACTTTTTGAACTACAAAATAATTTTAGATTCTAAACGGAGCGATGAATGTATTATTTAATATTTTTACTGCTATTGTAACAATGCATCGGGGCCTTGTATTAAATGTTCAAGTATTTTGGCCCAACGCATACAATTTTGAACCAAAATTGATTTTCTATAATATAATATACTTCTTCCTGCTTTTCCCCCTTCCAAGCAAAATCCAAGCACTGTTACTGTCCTAAAACGTGATGACAGACACAAAAATATAAAAAAAAATATAAAAACATACATCATTGTAAAACCAATACATTCATCGCTCCGCTCAGAATCTAAAATCTATTTACAGACATTTTCAGTTTTCAATTTTTTTAGTTTTTTTTCCTCGAATGTCTATACAATTTTAATAGAAGGGCAAAAAATCTTGAAAATTTAATACGAGGCTCTTAATAAATTGTTTCAGAGGCAGATGAAAAATAATAAAAATTCGTAGTCACAATTTTTTTTATAATCATTTAAAGTTCTAATATTGACAAAATACGTATAAATGACGAAAATTTGCAAATTATTTTGAGTTAGAAATTAATAAAAACTTTTCTTTTTGAACTTCAGATATTAAATTGTAATAATTATTTAAATAAAATAATATTTCTCATAAGTTATTCTATTCTACCTTTATCAGGCATAAAAAGCAAGTCAAAATAAATTATTATGAACGTTTGAAGTTCACAAATCACAACATTGGATATTCACTCGATTTCTCATGTAGCGATTTTCTTATTTTGTTGTAATTCAAAATCCAATAACTGTAGATGCATTAAAATTTCACTAAAATTTTATATTTAAATTTAATATGTTTAGTTTTTTTTTTCTATAAATATCCATAAAAATTTATTTGGTGGGCCAAAAAGTGTAAAATTTAATACAAGGCTCCTGATATATTGTTACAATAGCAGTTAAAAAATATTAAAAATGCATAGGCATAATTTTTTTTATAAGCAATTTAAGTTCAAATTTATTAAAATCTGGAAAATTATTAATCATAGTAATTAAACATTTATAAAATGTTCAGTTTTTATAACTAAAAATTTAAAACAAAGATTCTCATAAATATTTCATACCGTTAACCAAAAAATCTAAAAAGTATATAAACACAGTTACTATTTACAGACATATTAAATTCATATTTGGATGAAATTACATATTAAAACCAAGAATAATACGATTTTAGTTATTTTGTTGTAATTTAAAAATATTAGGTATTTGATGATATATGAAACTTTTAGAATACTTATATTGTTATATTTTATATGCACTCAATGACTAATATATTGACGTGTATCTAGTAAATCGCGGAAGTTTACCCTCCTACTGTTTTCGGTGTAGTAGGACATCCCCCACCCCCCCCCCAGATATATTTTTGATGTCTGATGAGGACATTTTCCTTCCCATTTTTTTTTTAAGTTTACTATTTATTAATATAATATTATTTAATATGAATACATTTATGCCTATTATCTAATATTTTCAAAAGAATCAGAATTTAAATGTTTTTTTACAAAATGTATCATTTTTATGTCGGAATTTTTTACCATTTTAATTATTTATTAATTTTATTTTTCTTCATGCCCACTTATTTTTTATTTTATTTTTTTATTGTTATTGTTTCATGTAAGTAGTTCAGTTGATCAAATATATATTTATGAAAATAAAAACAACTTTATATATTTTATATTTTATTTAAAAAATAAAATTCATATTAAATAATAAATGATATTATATTATTCAAATATTCAATTCAATAATTAACTTTAAAAAAAATGGGGGGGAAATGTCCTACTAGACTGAAAACAGTCGGGGTTGGAGGGGAAATGTCCATTTACTGAACCTAGTACCTACCTATTTTATATTCTTTAATCATGATTTTAATAAATAAAATAACTGTAGTATGACAAACGACGAGAAGCCACGAATTAGTAAGTTTATTGGTTACACTATTTAGTATTTACCAACTACGAACCACTGAATCACATTTTGGTAATTTTGTAGGTAAACAACACAATAGTTAACTACTTTTTTTCCTTAGTGTGAATGACTCATTCATTTTTTTTACAGAAATTTACAATTTTGAATTTTCAACTACTACACTGCCGCTCAGAAAATCTCAGCAAAGCAAACAGCTTATAATGGAAGTGGCATCTGAAGACAGCTTCATCATCGATCCATTTTTACAAGCCAAATTGCAACTATCTCAACTTTCACTGACAGCTGAGGACATAGCCATTGCAACAGAAAATGACCCAAAGTTGAGAAAGTTGCACAAAAAGATACTTCGAAATTCAAACACATATAGTTGTTTTCGGATAAATGATGGATGCATTCTATTTGGCACAAGGATTTGGATTCCAAAAAAGTTACAAAAATATGTTTTAGAATATTTACATATAGAACATGTAGGTGTAATTAAGATAATAGAATTAGCACTTTCATATTGTGTCTTCTGGCCCAGTATTGATAAAGACATTGAAAATCTTGCAAGAAATTGTCTTCAATGCATCGGAAAACAACTTGCGCCATTTAAAGAAATTGTGTATGATTGGTTTGTTGCCGAGAAACCCTGGAAAAGAATACATATTGATTATGCTGGTCCATTTAAGAACAATTGGTTTTTATTGGTTGTTGATGAATATTCTATGTGGCCAGAAGTTTTTATCTCAAATTCTTTATCTGCATCGAACACTATTGAAAAGTTAAAATTTTTGTTTTCTAGATTTGGTCTACCCAGAGTTCTTGTTAGTGATAATATATCCTCGTTTATGGAAGAAGAATTTCAGACTTTTTTGAAAAGTTTTGGTATACAACATTGTACGTGTGTTCCTTTCGATATAAAATCATATGACAATGCGATACGATTTATATTCGCCTTGAAACATGCGCTTATAGAACTTAAAGGTCCGGTCAGTTCTGTACAAGATAAACTGAATACAGTATTGTTCACGTGCAGAGGTTCACAGATCACATCTACTATGGAGAGTCCCGCAAATTTGTTTTTAGGACGAGATTTAAGATCTAACCTGGACTTACTCAAAACACAGTCGATTAGGAACAAATTCAAGAAAATGAAAATGCAAATTGTAACTCCATCTCAATCATTCTACTTTGGTCAAAAAGTAGTTATACCTAATAATGTAAATGGATTTCTAATTAGTGCAAATGCCTCTAACTATGTGATAGTTATGGCGAATGGAAGATTGACTCGCCATGTTTTTAACGAAGTGATTCCTTTCCCAGTCATTAAACCATTTTCAAAGATTCAAACAGACACACAACCGGTTAGACCTCGGAGGCTAAAGAGATTAATCAAACCGATAAAACGTTTAAATTTATAATTTATAAGTAGGATTAGGATTATTTTATGACTTTTTCAAATTTTTTCTTTTAGTTGTGCATGTGCACATTGCAGACCAAGTTATAAATAAATTTTTTATGGCATAGAATCATTGGTATACATTCAATTTTATTTTGCATATTTTGATATATAAATCAATAAATCAATAAATATACATATTTTAAATCAGAAAAACTAAATACCAAATTATATAATATTATATAAATACATCGGTAAGCATAGTTGGTTTTACCATGGAATAGATTAAATTTAATCTATTCTGCGGTTTTACTGCTAACTTAAACGAGAAAATTTGAAAAATGTAGTTTTTAATATCTTTATCTTTACTTATCAGTTATCTTTACTAGTATGCATTGATGCTTTATGTTCATACACATACACAATTAATGATAGTTAATGGCTCATGTTATATACCTACTTGATTGTAAAATTTTTTACTACACTTACATTTTTACATTATTTTAAATTAATCATTTTATGTCCCTCAAGGTGCGGTCGCAGCTCCATTGTTATTCAATCTATTCACTTCTGACCAACCTACTACTGCCTACACTACTACTGGGGACTTTGCCGACGATAAGGCACTCTTGGCACTCCACTCAAACCCTGAAACGGCCTCAAACTTCATCCAAAACCACCTGAATCTCCTATCAATATGGTATAAAGATTGGTTGATTAAAGTTAACGAAACCAAATCCATCCACTGTACGTTCACGCTTTGGCAAGCTGTTTGCCCTCCTGTGTACCTTAATTTCCTTCCGCTTCCATCTGCCCAAAATGTTCGCTACCTAGGTCTTCACCTAGACCGCAAGCTAATCTGGATATACGTTATATCCACACAAAACGGCTTGCTCTAAATGAACGAACTCGTCAATTACGCTTTCTCTTAACATCTAAACATCTAAACCTTAAAAATAAACTTCTCTTATACAAATTACTCCTCAAACCAATATGGACATATGGCATCCAATTATGGGGTGCTGCCAAACCCTCCAATATTAATAAAATTCAATCTTTTCAATCCAAATGCCTAAAGCCCCATTTTACATCTCTAATGATACTCTCCATAAAGATCTATCCATCCAAACAGTAAAAAACATTGCCAAGTCTTTTTACAAACGCATGCACGCCAATCTCCACAATCACCGCAACCCCTTGATCTTATCCACCCCCACTACCTGGTGAGTGGTGACCCTAGAGGGCGACTAAAACGAACGTGGTGTCGTGATTTACTTTTAGACTAACCTCCACCACCACAACCACCACATGTCACAAAGTCAAATCAATGGATGGTTTCTTCCACTCATCCCCCCTGTCTGAATTTATATAAATAATTGTAATTATCAATCTGTTACATTACCCTATTATTTTGTCATTTCTATACTTATTCTTTTATCACTTGTGCTTATTGTAAACCATTATATTACAGATTGTACAATTGTCTAGTTTAAAAAAAAAAAAAAAAATCATTTTATACTATTGTAATAAATATATTTTTAGTATTAAATATGTATATTCATTACACACATAACAGGTACCAACATTTAAAAAATATAGGTAGGTACTAATATATTGTGTATATTCGCACATTTTATTAATGGCCAATGGATTTAGACTATTATTATTAGTGTTAATAACAACTTACCAGTTTTCAGTAATGAAGCCCGGGCAAGTTGTGAAAGCCCTTATAGTAAATATTAGCATTTTTCTTGATGAATGTTATTTAATTTGTTTTTATTATTGAATTGTGTATGAATAAGGAATGTATATGGGATCAAGTGTACAGTTATTGGCACTATTAAATCTTATTATAAGAAAATAACTTAATTATCAAACCTTTTACCGATTACAATTATGGATACCTATTTATATCAAAAACTAGAACATGCATAGAAACCCATGTTCAATTAATTATAACATAGGTATTTCATTTTTAAATTATATTTATTGTCACCTATTTACAATTTTGTATACTCAAATTTCAAAATACCTATTTAGAACTTCAAATATTTAAATAATGCTATTACATATTACATTGAAAGTTATCTTGAATATTTACAACTAACCATATTAGTTACTCTAATTAAAAATATTGCAATAGGTACTTATTCTATAAATTTTCAATGCTTAAGAATAAGTAAATAAGTATTGCTTAAGTTATACTCAGGGGTTAAAGTGGGGGGCGCAGAAGGATTTAGTCCCCTTACCTCTGACGGAGGTTAAAAAGTGTCCCCTTTAACAAATTAGGATTTTATACGTTAGACATTAATACATTATACATAAAATTATATAGGAACGCTTAAAACTATATGGAGACATTAGTCCCTCTGGAATTTTTTCCCACTTTAACCCCTGGCTATACTTATGACTCAAATGAGATTCATAAACGAGATTTTGGCTCAAGAAAATAGAAAGTATTATTTAAATTAAGGTTGGTCGATACCTACCTTAAGCAGACTTATTAAACAGAATATTAATTCTAGTTTTTAACTCTCGCAGACTGTACAAATAATACATTAATATCAAGACTTATAAATAATATATGGGTGGCTGGTTTGACTAATGCACCACTAATGCACCGTTTATGATATTTGTCATTACAAAATTGACATTCATATAATACATTTTTTTTTCAATATAATCTTTTTATTTAAGACTAGTATCTAACTCATATTTTTTTTTTATTAGTTTCCAGCATAAACCATTTTAGCTCAACAATAAATTCGATTATTTATTAAGGGTCCTCCATACTACTGAATTCTAAAGGAACATTTTATAGGCAACTTCTTATACATTTGGCAATCAGCCTTGCCGTTGTATTAGTCGTAAATAATTATTATTGTTAGTAGTAGCATTGATTATAAATACAATTATAATCAATGCCATTTCTAAAGCTTGATATAGTGCAAAACATAATAAAGATATTCCTAAAAATATATGACACACAATAATATTAATATACGGCCAAAAAAATCTTATGATTTATCGCATACCAGTTACGATAAGTACAGATAAAATCACTATAACTATATTTTTTACTTTAATATTGTCATCATTGATAATTGGAACATAATTAACTGATTAAGACTGAAAAAATAAATCTACAATCTTAATGTATAAACTATACATGAATAATAAATATATTACCTATCTATAATATGTTAAAACACTATTAAATACTATAAATGTTGACAGGATAGTAAAGTAAAATATTATATAATAGTTTTGTCGTTGAATGGATGCTGAAAATCGCCCAATCTGGGTAGCCAGGATTGTGTACAAAAAATACAACATATAATTAGGTACATCCAATGGTAAAAAATAATTATAATCGACCTTGTCTTAATCACTAGCTGTAAAAAAAGTGTATGCACTTTTGACAACTGACGATTGAGAACACAAAATAATAGGAACAATACAACTAAGGAACTTGCGTCAAAATTGGTAACAGAATTAATATTGGTAACAGCTGAGTGGTCAATGCGCAAAACTAAATATTTTAAAAGAAGAATTGTAGTATTGTATTAAATGTTGTGTTATATTAGGTTGTGAATGTGCCTCGATGAATGTGAAAATCAGTAAGTAGACTTCTTATGGAGAATCGGTCGCAATGTCTCTTTCCATTTTGAAAGTGGGATAGTTAGTACAGTGTTCAGGAATGAACATGCCGTAACCATACAGATTAGTGACGGCCGGTTTGACCATGTAAAAGTAACTGAGTGTGTTGTTAATGTTGTCCAAAGAATAGTATCCTGGTGACAATTCAAACAACGTATAGCACAGGGACTCGTGTGGATCATCAGAATTGTGAAGCAGCTGCATAACATAACAGCGTTGGTTATCATAGTCAACGATGCCAGTAATATTGACGATAAAGTCAATCAAAAGCATGAACCGGGCCGACTTGATGGTGATCAGTGCCGACTTTCTAATGACTTCCTCCTCGGGATTGACGTTTTTGGAACTCGGTGGTGGAGAGTCTGGCAATAAAAGCGTGTCGATCTCAGCAAATACATTCGACGGGTAACATGTTAAAACCATTTCGGAGTTGTCCTCGGTATCCTGTAGCTTCAGTTGCATGCCCTTATAGTAATGAATATTTTGTTGGTTGCCGAAGATTGCAAATAATAACAGTAACATCACCGACTTCCATATTGCGAACGCTGTTGTATCGAACAAGTCGACCAAACGTTGCATGACGTATTTGTCGTTGCACATGTCCGACTCGTCGTCATTGTCGTTTGTAGCACCACCGTCCTCAGTCTCCAACAACTTGGGCTGATACGGCGGCGGAGGCTGGGTCTGACCATGGCGGAATTCGTCACTGATCAACGATACTTCAACTAACTTGCCGTCGAACGACGAAATCGTTGGAATAGTCATCCTAGGAACCAAACGGTGAAGCGGTTTCTTCTCTTGTGAATTATCAAACCGAACGGTAAAGCCCAGTAACGACGGTTCGCGGGTCACGACGAGCCGCTGTGCGTCTGTTCACTGGGGTCTGAGCACGGTTTTTGCGTCGTCTAGCATGGTGGCACGGCGGGCGCGGGCGCGTAGCCCAGACACCCTAACATCGGGGGGGCGGCGACCGTAACAGTCCGCTACTGCGCCACAGGAATATGATGACGGGCCTTATCGATTAATCGACTGATGATGGACCACACAGCTGCAATATATAATTTAGTTATGTATTTCTGACTTTCTGTAGGATATACGACAAGGAGAGACAAAAATTCGTATTATCCGATAAGCTTATTAATCTATTTAATCAACTTTGAACCTGAGAACGCCTCAAAGTTTCTATCAAAAACTCAACCAATCAATAAATTGTAATGCTTTCCTGCATATTATATAGCAATATAATATCAGGACCCATAATAACTATCTACTATTATGTTACCTAATACATAATATTTAAATGTATTGTTTTTCATTATTGTTAGATATAACATCTGCCTACTTCAAAAACGCCAAAAATAGTTATTGTCATTAATTGATCAATAAATTGAGTAGTGAAATATTACGTGTACGTCCAATCAATGATAATATAAGAATGGATAGGACATGCCTATATGGTTATACCAGTTTCATATTGGGCCTGTGTGCTTCTTTGGTGAAGAGAGAACGACGATATGGAGCTTTTTTTAAGTTTATGTCCAAAAACTGTTTACAATATTTGTCAATTTCAAATTTGTATTTTGGTTGTTGTGCCTGAAAATGGAAATTGGAATACTGAGATTACTATATTTAACTTTGTGTACATAATTAACTATAACGACATACGCAACGAATAAGGCAGTAACTCAATTTTCCAAATTTTTTTTGTTTTTGTTTTCTATAGGGTATCACTTTATTTCTGGAAGTCCAACGCAGACGGCAGTAACTCTATTTTATTGCATACGTTCTACGCATAGAGTAATATAGAGGGGCCGTTCCCTATAACGACTGTATAACCGAATTGACGCCAAAAACAAAATATCCTGTGTCTATTAACTAGATATTTCCTCACTAGGTTGCGTTGAAAACTACATCAAAAAGTGATAACCATATTTTGTTGTCATACAAAATATTATTGTCTGATAGTGATCTAACGACATTATTATGGCTATTATGGCTGATTATTATAATGGCTCAATAAATAAATATAATTGGATAGGTTGGCTAAACTGTTTACATCTGTACAATATTATAGTCCATAAAATTGGTAGTGCCGAAAAATTGTGTCCATGTTTTTGGCTTCACTTTTTAGTAAAAGCGGCACCACTATATTAAAAACGTAACAGAAACTTAAAAAGTAAAACGAGAGTGAAAATATAAAGTGAGAGAGTGTGTGTGTCAAAAATGGTGGCGTCGACGTTAATTCCGCCAGCCAGTGTTGCCAGTCCCCACAACTCTATGGTTCTACCACAGAACAAATATAAGGGAATTTTAAGGCTCATCGAAAAACCGTCCGACATTTCTAGATTTTAAACGTGCTGCCACGTACCAAGAAATTCCCTTTTTTTTAAGTTTTCTGTGGTTTGCGGCTACACTGTTAATCTGCAATTCCACTCATTATTGTTATTTTAACTTTATTATTTTTGTAATTTTTTAGTCAAGTACTAACGTATGTACTTTCATAATTAATATTCCTCATTTGGTAACTATCAAAGTCTGAATTTTCCTATTAAATAAATTATAATGTTAACTTGTTATGCGTGTTGATTGTTATATTTG
>WHPZ01588040.1:0-16871 GCA_016617965.1 Macrosiphum rosae
ATCTACAGTCCATACTTGTTTTTAAATTTTCGGAAGAGTGAGCACGGTTAACCGCGAATACGGATAACCGAGTCACGGATAATCGAGGTTCTACTGTATATAGGTAATTATCAAAAATACTTAAGGTTAGGTACATATTTTTTGTTAAAAAATTAAATTTCCAAAAAATATTTAGATTAATAGATTTTCTGATGAAACATTTATTTAGACTTAACTTAAAACAGAAAAATAGTTTGAAAATAATTTAATAGAAAAGTATTTTGTTAGAAAAACTATTTTGGTACATTGTATCGGATCCCGAAATACATTACGTACGTTTAAAAACTGGGTGGGCTAAGCTTACCCAAGTCCCTCCCTAGTTGCGCCTATGAGTATAACATAATATTATAATTATTGTAATTCTCAATTTAATTAACTTCTTATATTATTTGTTTCTTTTTCGTCGCTCAACTTTAACCGTATGTATAATGGTTTAGATACAAACCAATGGACCTCCTGTCGATAAATTGCATATTTATTACCCAATTATTGATAAGCAATCTGACATTTAATTTAATTTATATTGTACGGTACTCTTGTATACATATATGAACGCTTTGACAAAATATCTAGGTTTTTTAGGAATTCGATTTTCAATTTTCAACTTTAAAAGACATTTAAATTAAGATTTTATTTTCAAAAATCCCATGAAATAATTACAATAGGTATTTACTGTTTACATATTTTGTTTTTATTTTGGGTACATATAATTTTAAATCAAAAAAGTTATTCCCAAAGAACAATAGTCTAGAAGCTTATAAATTAAACCATTTTTTTTTCGAAATTACAGTCGAACTTCAATAATATGAAGTGTAATTAATTTACTACCCACAACTTTTAGTAGATTTTATAGTTATTAAGTTATGCAAACAAAAATATATTACATTTTTCGTAAAGTATAGATATTTGCTAGCGCGTGCGAGAATTGCATCTGTTGGCGGTTGCCCGATTCGGCATTAAAGCGATTCTCGGAAATACACAATAATGTTAATTTACTACTCACACATAGAGCAAACATACCTACCTATTATTTGAGATTTATAGAGAACAATGTTCTAGAGTCAACCTTCATCGACGTTTTTTGAAATATTAATTATTAAAAAATAACAGTCATTTAAAAATGTCGGAAAATAAAGTTTTTGCTCCTTTTATAATGAAAATTTGTTGTCTTTTATTTATTTATTTACTATCTTCACTTTATGTCATGGCATATAATATATTATTATATAATCACCAAGTGGCAAGTACCCAAATAAGTTATTGAAAAAAAATAAATGTACTTAATTTCAATTTATAGTTAGAATTTATTCATGATATTACATATTTATATTGTTTAAAATATACTGTTTAGTTTCAGTTCATTATCTGAATTTTTTATTTAGCTATTTTTTACACGGAGTTCGATGAAGTGTTTCTGTTGTGATTTTAATATTTTAAAAGTAGGTAGGTATCTAGATTAGTTTTAGTATGCTTGAAATTATTATAATTTTTAAAAATATTAATATTCATTTTTAAACATTTACTTAATAGCACTATGAGTGTTTAATGAACTTTTGAAACTTTTGAACTTTTGAGATCTAAACATATTGTTTACATTAACTTTTTTTTTAAATCTACTATCTAGTATGCAATCTAGTATGCAATATAAAATATTTCTTGATTTTCTTCTTAAACAAAATCACAAGATAATTAGTAAAACGGTGTGTTGTGCAATACAAAATTAATAATATAATAATATGGTATATATCATGGATCAGCGCGTGGCCTTGTTTTACGAACCAATAACACGGTGTCTCGACGTCTGGACGGACGGACGGCGACAAGCTTCTCGCTTCTGTGAACTATTATTTAACAACATTACCTATAGGCTATAGTAAATAGTTCTTAAGGTATTTTACAAAACCCCATTTAGTTAACTGGTTTGTAGTTTAGTACCTTACTAATTTGTCCTATTTATTCAATATTCTGGCAGTGTTTCCTATAAATTATTTTTCTTGAATTAAATCCTTCAAAGTTCTTCGATTTATGTATACAGACGTTTAATTAAAATTAAATATAGATTCGACATGTATTAACTGGGGTTGTAAATACATGTTCAAAAATCCTAAGAGTAATTATGTGTATACACCCACCATAGGTCTCTAACGTAAAGAAAAGATTCCACAATATAGTTGAGGATTTTTATATTTTGGGCGCCGAAGGTGAAATACTAGAGGGATAAGGGCCGTCTTTTATCTTGTGGACCTCGTAAATGGCATTGATGTTTTTTGTTTATTATAATAAACTATGTGTAGGCAAGGGGAAGAACGCCCACAAGGGTGAAGTGTCCATTTGGCACGCCGCGATTTACACAAAAAAAGTCTCTAACCTACGACCATAATCAAAAGGACCATCATGAATCTATTGTGTATTTAGTGCATTCGTATATATTTTGTTGTTATTTATATTCAACTGCGCAGTAGGTACCTACTTTTTATCGATTTATCAGCACGCATCACAGAGCAGAGATATCTTATAAAGATTACTTGGTTGTATTAATATATATAATATATATATATACTATTATACTGGTAATCCCGTGAAGATCTCCCCATTAGCCGTAGAGGGGGACTTGCCACCCGGACAAAAACCGGTTTTTTGCCGTTTTACCTATAAGCTAAAAAAAATATTAAAAACCATAAGATTAATAAAAATAAAATGTTGAAAAGTCAAAATGTTCACAAAAATAAACTCTATAAAAATGGCTATCTTCAATTGTTTCAAAAATAAAAAATAATTTTTTAACTTTTTACCAAAAATGTGAATAAATTAAAAAACAGAAAATGTGTAGTCCATGCCTCTGTGAGTCTAATAAAAAAAAAGTAGATTTATGATATATTTATTATCTCAGGAGATAACATAATGGGTAAATCCTCGTGAGACATCCTGTATATATTATACACTCGATAAGCCAATTTCTTGTATCTTACGGTACCAAGATTGGGTTAAATGAAGCCGATATCCTGAAATAGTAGTTTGCGACCACATTTCAGAAACTGCATTAAGTACCTATAGCCCTTTCAAAGTCAACAGTTACTTTGTGGGGAGAAAAAACTAACCCCAATTCTTCACACTTTTTGCTTATTGCATGAAAATCATAAATATACATTTGTGTACTAACGAAACATAATAACCATTAAAATATCCATGAGTTGAAAAAAATATAATATTTCAGTTATTACAATCAGGGGTTACCAAAATATAAAAATTGAAATTTGTGGTGGTGGAAAATGGAAATGTATATTATTGTACTGGCGGTAAACGGACTTGGCGGTGAATGGAAAGGTTGGTTTTGGCCGAAAACGGTGAGGCCCGGTGAACGGTCGTTGTGTATGTATATGTGTGTGTGTTTTGTGTACTCAGTATACCCACGTCAAATGTTGATACAATTAATGACATTTCGATTTTCAGGAACAAATAATGGTGTTGAGAACGTTGGCCCCACACGAATAATGTTCAGTTCCATTATCTTCTTGAATTCTTGAAGAGTAATAATTAATAAATATACCTATATAATATGGGATGTATTATTTATCTCACTGTAATAATATAAGAATAACGCGTTTTCGTGATCTCTTACAGAACATGTCTGATCGATAAATATATTGTGCTTTTATGTTATTATCTAATGTCATAACTCATGAGACATTCCAAAACACATACACCTATAAAACAATATAGTTTAATATCGTACGGGTACCGAAATTAAAATAAGTGAAACTAAACCTACCACTCAGAGAGCTGAGCACTAATGGTACCCCCCCCCCCCAACCTATACCGAAGTACCTAAATCGATAAAAATATTCTTAACCCATAAGTTTATGTGACGGTTCGGATTGCTACATGCTTGTAAAGATACCCCTGCTCACCTTGTTGCTTTAGGTATATTTTATATGTTTATTGTACACGTGACAAACGTGCTAAGCCTAATCGGTTACATTATGTATTAACGACACCGTTGGCTGGTCGTATGGTGAGCAAAGACGGAATGCGGTCTGTTCAATACACATTATAGTATTATTATACTATATATTAATATACCTATAGGTATAGGTACCGACATAGGTACCGGCCGACGCCCTGTAAGTCAGACAGATGTCGTCTCTTTGTCGTTCACTCTCGTGAAAAATACGAAGGAAAAAACTTATCGCTGCCTCACCCGGACTCAAGGTCGATTTCTAATTTCTAAACACCATACATACGGTTCCATTAACATTGAACACATGTACACACATATATTATACAGTTATTTAGAAAACAAGACCTGTCACGCCATTTCTATAGTATAGCGGTACAATATACAAATATTTTATTTTTTTATACTAAGTCGTCGGTGGTACATGCTATATAACTCGGTTTCAGATACTTTCTTTGTATCGGAAAAAAAATTAAAATTATATTGGATATTTTCTTTTGGGACAATACATTTTAGACACGTTGGCAATGCTAAAATGTTGAGTTTTCTTCAAATTATATGCTTGTTGGGAACATCACTTTGGTTTTTAAATGTCAATAACCATATTAAGCTGTTATTTTAATTTCGTAATCAGAAGCTAAATACGTTACTTAAAATATTGATACATTATACATAATATATAGACATATAGTGTATCAAATATTTGACAATTTTTTATATTATTATTATAAAGCGTTTAAAGTTTGAACGAAATCTCGTGGTACCTATATAATATATTATCAACTCATCACTTCAATCCCCTTGGTTCTTATCTAAACATTAAATAATATAAATTTAAAAACATTAAACTTTCCGTTCAATGTTCGATATCTAAACTTTAATCGTGCATATATCTCAGAATTATGATACACGATATGCGACATCGTCTACCCCATTACAATACACCGAATACGGACTAATACTTAAAATAAAACATTTATTTTTCAAATTTGAATTTCATAATTTATATATTTATTTCTATATTTTAATAACAGTGTGGGGGGTGGAATTGGAAAATGAGTAGGGTTTATCGTTTTGCTATGAGATAATATATCTCATCATTCATATTTTTGTTTTTTTTTCTCGTATAATTGTATAATTGTATATAAGTATAATGGCGTTGACACGTCATTCATTGACCACCGCAAACTTGTTATCATGGATAGTTTTTAGTTTACTTTTTGTTTATTTCGTATGTGGTATATTGTCTAAAATATATGAGAATCGATAATATTGTCATTATGCTTGATTTTTATTTCAACGTCATCATCATCATATAATTTTCTCATTTGGGATAGTTCAAGCTCGAATCACCGCAGGAACCTATAAGAGTACCTACCTATTATATTATATTACTTGAAACAGTACTTTCACCAAATGCTTATTATAATATCATTTCATGCACAATATAGTATAATTTTTTAATAATTTGTATCTTTTTAAACTATTAATAGATATTTTCAGATTTCAGTTATAGTTTTTTTTTTCAATAAATTCAGATAAAAAATATTATTGCTAGGTTAAAAACATCGAAAATGTATTATTGAGTATAAGGTTTCTTATAAGTTGTTATTATAGATATTTAAAAATACTAATGATTGGTATGTACACCTGATTTTTCTTATAAGCTTTTGAAGTTTAAATTTTCATAAAATACGCATGAAAATCACGACAGTTGGCGAGTTATTTTATTGTTAAATATTTTTTATATTTATAGCTAAGGATTTGAAATGTAATACAAGTTTATTTAGAAGTAGTTCATACTGTGACTAAAAAAATTAAAAATATAGAAACCAGGGACTGGAACCCAACCTAAAAGAACCGGTTCTGGAACCGGAACCTTTAAGATATTAAGAGCCGGACCCGAAACTTCGGACGAGCACCCCCGCCGACAAACAACCCCACATACGAAACGCATATAGAACATTTGGTGACACGACAAAATATCCCGGTCAAAATATCCCGAAACCATAATATCTCCGCAAAAATATTTCATGACAAAATATCCCGCGTAAATAATACTTGGTAAATTAAAATTGTAACATTTTTTCTAAGAGTTGCATAAATATTAATACAATATATTTATTATTTACATTTATAGAACACAAAAAAAGAGCGGGTAAGTGGATGTCACTCTGCTGTACAGTAACTTACAAGGGGGTCAATGTATAATGGATTTTATTAAACTTGAATTCAATGATATATTTTCTATTATATACGAAAAACGATTCCGAGCAGAAACGGTTTGTCAGTCTGGATTTTTATATTGTTATTATTTATTATAGCCTATATTATGTTAAATTAATATTATAATATTATTTTGTTTTATTCGTTGCTGTGGTGTTAAATAAAGCGTTAGAAATTAAAATTCCCCCCCCCAAATGACGCAACTGTATATAAGTATATAACGAAGAATAATGATTTTAGTTATTTTCGTGTAATTTAAAAATACTATTCGTGGATACATGAAAGCTCATATTTTTTAAAACACTAATTACTACATAATAATATTTAATTACCAATATATATGTTATATTATACAAGGTGCCAGGTGGAGTGTAGTTATAGTGTTGGAAAAATTATCATGACATAAATATTTTAAAACGTGCATGCAATATAGGTAGGTACCTATCTAGTATCTACCTATTAAACCTAGCCAATTTCCAATACCATTGTATGTATTTTATATATAACAGTTTCACATTTAAAAATGTAAAATACCATTGTTTTTATGATAATATTAAATTAATTGTATGTATAAAAAAAAAGTCATATGTAGTATAATGTATGTTAATACTAAAGAGTAATGTAAAACCGACGAGTCAATACTTTGCCAGGTAATCAACAGTCATAAGTCAAGAATATTGTATAGTATTAAAATATAATAATATGCCCGTATCCGGTTTATTGGTTGTCCGATAGGTGTGCTCCTAGAGACCCCTTCTTAGCTATAAAAAAACTGTACATTACCGCTCCGCCGTGGTTGCTTATAAAATAGCAACGCAGAGGGTTTCTGACCATTACCATTCAGTAGTTCAGATTAGCTACAACATCATGAAGTCCATTACCAAAATCTTCATTTTGATCATCGGAATCATTGACATCAGAGGAGATGAGGCATTCAACTCGAGTAACGATACGGGCCTTGCCAGCGGGGAGGCACTCAACTCGAGTAACGATACGGACCTTCCCAGCTGTGAGTAGATACCTTAATTATTTTTTTTTTTCGTTATTAGTAAGAAATTTATTGGTAATCATTAATACTATCATTGGTATTTTTTTATTATTAATGAAACACATTTTTGCAGCCGAAAAATTTTTTTTGGACTTAGGACTTTGCTCATTTGATATTTTTGTTTATTTGCTTTACATTTCATATTTGTACTTTTGTAGTTTCATGTGTTTATTTATTAATGTCTAATTTGTTTTTGATATTTATTAATAATTCATACCATCATAATTTCAGCTCGGGTTTCCGATAGTGACTTGCTAGATACACTGGAGTTCATTACTACCGATAAAAGTATTATTAATCCGTTAGACAGTGACATACGACCAAAGCGCGAATCTATCGACATCATGACCATCGGCAGCAAGCGTGGAATCCGGAGGTAAATGCATCCTATTTTTTACATGTTTTTGTTATGGAACCGAAGATAGCCATTTATCCTACTAGTCACTACTCACTACTACATAGTATTATTAATTATTAAAAACAAATACGTAATAACAACAAATTTAACGAACTAAAGGGCGATTTACGTTATCACAAGCAGTAAAACACGATTGAGCATCATAAGTGAAACTAGGAGGGGGTTAGGGGAGCTTAGCCCCCCGAAAAAAGTTTTAATTGCACCCGAAAAATAAATTATTCAATATTTTTCTTAACATATTAATAAACCATTAAAAATTCAACTGTATTTCCTTTTTTTTTTTTTTTTTTGGAAAAAAATTTAATTATTTAAATTTTATTTAAATTTTATATTGCCTGTGGGCTATGATAAATATGGTAAATATCATTTACTGTATGCCTGTATTTATTTTAAGGAAACAATTTATGTCGGTATATTTGTAAGATTATTCTACGTAATTGTACAGTATAATATATGCACTGAACTATAATATAGATACTGTGAATAATGTGAATTGTTGAATAAAATTTTTTGGAAAAAACCCAACGAACAATTTCCGAAAAAAATCCCTGACTCTAGGAAAAATAACCACCAGACTACAATATTACTGATAACCAGATGAAATTGATTGATCAAATGTTTTTTAAATGCTAATTAGGATAATTATCACATTACTAATTTTAATTACAAATATATAGGTACTCATATAATATAGGATTACTTTTCATTAAAAAAACTAATATAATATAATAAATAGTTTTCAAAATGTTAACAATAATATTATTTTGTTTTAAATCACGATATGAAACAGCATATTTTAATAGTTCTTTTAAAAGATTAGGCACCTACATTCTTTAACTATTTGTTTGATAATTATTTCTATTATCTGATGTAAGTATCGATCATTCGAAATAGTCTTATGTTTTATTATATAATTTTTTTAAAGTATTGTATCTATAATAGTGAAACGTCTAAAAATGACTCCTAATAATGATAATAATAATAAATAATATTTAGATTATCGTCAAAATATTAATAGGAAACGTAATATTTTATTTCATGGATAGGTATATAGAATATAATATAAAAAAAATATTATTGTTATTGTTTGAAAATTATAGGCTAAATATTAAAAAATAAGTTAAATTGTACATAATATATGGTACCTAATTATATATTTTAAACTTTGAACATAGATTGGTTTTTTAATCAATTGTTTCTATAATACCTCCTTACTTCATTTTTAATTTTTCTAACGATGTATAATATATTAAAATTAATAATATAATAATATATTATGTATACCTATTACCTATACTATAAGTATATATTTATAATTAAGTATTAATAATGTAGTAATTACACTAATTAGCTTTTAAAAAATATTTACTCAACTTAATAATGTTCATGTGGTTGTGTGTAATATAAACTAATATTGTAGTCTGGGGATTTTTATTCTGATTACCACAGACAGTACCTATATTATTATTGTGAAAAATGAAACTTGAGTAAATAAATATTAGGTTATTTTGTATGATTTTTTTATATTTTTATGTGACTAAATATATGGTGGAGTGAGGGTTACTTTTCATGTAATATTAATTGTGGGCTACGGCCCTACCAAAATATTAGGCGTAGTTGCGCCACTATTAAGCATAGAATATTTTATGTGAAATTGCCACATTCACGTTGTCGAAATTTTTGTTATTATTTTACACCAATAATTATGATACCAAACTTAAGCGAGCCGCGATCGTTGAGCTGAGCCCAGGTTTATCGATTAATAAATTAGATCCTATGCAATAAATATTAGTTTTATCCTTAATATATACTACAACGTTTTAAACATTTTGCATTGGGGGAAAGTATAAGAAATCAAGATACGATTCCAAAAATATTATAGAAATAATATCAGTGTTCGATAAACAGATTTATGAAATGTGACTATTATTGACTATGAATTCGTGGATTATTACCTATCGAAAATAATTTTATTTGTAAATTTGACATACCTATTTATACTGTACACATTTTTAATTTAGGTACTTTTTAACATAACTTTTGATAATAATATAATACAATTATAATTTATAATCATATTTGATAATTTCAAGACTTTTAAGTCATCAAGTTCCTAAATTAATTTATAAATATATTATAGTACCAAGTAATATTTGGCTGTTATCTAACTAATTAATTAAAACACTTTGATTATTTTGACTAAATTGTTAATATTACCTATACTATATATTTTAAAGTGACAAAGTGACCTAAAACCATTTTAAAGCAGTCACCACTGAAAAAACATTGGTTGCTTTTCTGTTTCAATTAATACATTTTTTTTTTTTTTTACTTGAAAAGGGAACGACAACAAGCTCTAGTTAAGACCAAAGGTTCAGATGATGAACCTAATTCAGTTATGCCACTCCTCGCCAGACCTAGTTCTCCCCTTAAGATCCATGATAAGAAACAGAAGTCGTCGATCGGCCTCAATACCAGCGACATCTTCCAATAAAAATACTACAGTGGAGGTACACCCGACGCATGTCAATAATCAACCACCAAAGTTGTCCAGTAGGTACTCAACGCCTTCTTATTTTGCTTTTGATGTCTCTTACTTCACCGTACTTTTTGATCGTTCCAAACAAAGATTATTATCAAAGCGACGAACAAGAAATTTATTATTCTTGAAATATATAATATAGGTACAAATATCAGATTATTATAAATAAATTGGGTATTTTTAATATTATTCCTTACATAAATAAAAAAAACACATCTTCTTACATACATGTTATACAAAAGCTCAATAGTAGATACCTACTCTTATTATATTCATTATAAAATATAAGATTCCATAATTATAATTTTTCACTTAGTAGGAATTTATTGATGTCTTACCATGTCACAATCAGTGTCTTACCGTGTCTTATCATTTTCTTAACATGAGATGTTTTTGTCGGATGGTACGCTGGGCATGCCAAATTCAAAGTATTTATTAACTAAGCCAAATATATTTAATAATTTACTATGCGGGTTACACATAGATATGTATCGAAAAAAAAAATGTATTCATTTCTTACAATTTATACTATACAATTCTTATTCAATTACTTTCTTATTCAAAAAGAAAAGTAACATAATGTATATCAGTGTAATAAGGTATACATCTCACTAACATAGTAATGACATGAAAGGAAATAATTTTAGATTCTGAAATACTCGCACTAGCAGAGCGATGAATCATATTTTTTATGTTTTTAAGTAATCTTGAAGTAAAATCACCCATTGCAAAAAAGATAGAGAATACTATTTTTCAGGGAATGCAATATCGATTTTATATTTTATTGTTATATGACTTTGTATTCGACTTTCAAAATAAACAAAAAAATTTTTTAAATTTAAATTATGTTTAAATTGTTTTGAAACAAGTTTACAGTTCTAAAAAGAAGAATACTGGAGTTAACAGTCAAGCAATTACAATTCAATCCATCACAAAAAGAAATGTCAAGAAAACTAATAAATGCATAATGTGTATTTATTATTTATAAAATTTTTAAATAATTATTTACATTAAAATAATGATTATGTTCAGTTGTAAACTTCTGTATTGCCAAGTAATATATTATTTTTTTTGGGTTATATCAAAAATTAAATTTGGACAAAATTTATCAAATTTAAATTTGAATAATTATTTTGTAGTTAAAAATTTATAAAATGTTCAACTTTTATAACTAAGGATTGAAAATTTAAAACAAGATTCTACGTATGTAGTTAATTCTGTTACCAAAAAATCTAAAAAATACTCAATTACAGTTTATTTTTTTAGTCATTTTAAGTTTAAATTTGGACGAAATTACTTATTAAAAAAAAACCTAGAATAACTATTTTAGTTATTTTATTGTGGTTGTATTAAATTGTTCGTGGGTACTTGAAACTTCTTAAGTGTACTATTATATATCTTTGATAGTATCACGGGTTGTTGTTGATGTATAACGCGTTATAAGTACCTAATGGATACTGTGATATGATTAATTTGGAATTTATTATAGATCAATTTTTTTTAATACCATAGATTTATCAATACTCATAGGTAATATACCTATTGTTACAATGGCAGTTGAAAATCACAAAAATTTGCAAATTATATGAGTTAGAACTTAGGAATTCATAAAAAAATTTCTTTTCAAATCGAAGGTTTGAAAATATAATACAAGATTCCTCAAGTTACATTTTTATGAGAGTTTGAAGTTGAAATTTTTACATTGGATATTCACATTTGATTTCTTTATTTTGTTGTAATTGAAAAACGAATAACTGTAGGTACATGAAAATTTCACTGAATGTTTATTTTATGAATTCCTATACTTGATAAAATTTTTAAAATATTTGACTTGTTTCGAGCTGTTTCGGACAGTTTCAAATTTCAATTTTTTTAGTTTTTTTCTCTATAAATAATTTTTGGGCCAAAAAGTGTCAAAATGTATTACAAGGCTCCTCATATATTGCTTAAATAGCAGTTGAAAAATATTGAAAATACATATGCACAATTGTTTTTTAAAAGCATTTAGTTTGATTTTTGACAACATTTATTTTGTAGTTGAACATTTATAGATTTTGTGATTTTTGGTTAGTCTACATATCAACTACCCACATATTGATTTTTAAATCACATTCCATAGTTTAAATTTCTTAATCTAAGCTCTTTAATAAACTATACACATTTTCTAAAAATGCTAATGTACATAATATACCGATAGAATATTGAACTTGAAGTTTAAATTAATGATCATTTGAAGTTTGGATAAGTCTGTGCCCTGGACATTTTACTCGGTGCTTAAAATATGTCAGCAAACCATTTATTTGTTGTCCCTAACCCATAACACGGCAAATTTGTTTTCAGCAATGAGCAAAACCAATTCAGTGTTGTAAGCTAACTTCAATATCAGAGTAAATGCCCTATTATCAAACTTAAAGTTAAGAATATAATTTGTGCTTATATATATACATTATCTTGTTAATGATATTTTAGTTTTTTTGCAATTTAATTATTTTTACATTATTATTATTGAACTTTGTATCTTTTTTAAATTTTTTTTGTTTAACATTTAAATCTACAATGATATTATTCTATATATGACCATTATCTAATCATCACAATCAATCAATGAATTTATTTAAATAAAAAAATTAAAATTTGAGTATTGCCATGTTGTAAAATTGTACATACTTATAAGTTGCATAAAAATTCAAATATAGTAAGAAACTAACTTAAAGTTTTATAATAGTGAATACAATATTTAAGCTAACAACATCGATTGGTTCTACTTAACATAAATTTGCTATTTTGCGCATTTGTTAGATACCATACACAAATTAATATAAAATTTAAATATAAAAATATATTATATTTTATCTGTAAGTCAATTTATAGCTGAAGGAACACATTACAATATAAATAAGGAGGTTTTTTTTAGGATAGAGGACAACTGAGTGATAAAAACAAAAAGTTAAAATTTTTGTTCATTAAAATGCGGTTCATACCTAAATGTAGAAATTCAGAACATTGAAACTCAAATAACATTTAATACATATTGTTGCAATATTGCAACTATTATTTTTAAATACCTATTGTAATTTTGAATATTTTAAAATTTAAAGAATACATTTTCAAAGTGGAAAAATTCTCTCCTACTATTAAAAAAATCAAGGTCCAGGGATGCCTCTATGGATCTGTGGATAGGTTATAGGTGTATACAATTACAATATCATGTAATCAAAATCAGGGCTTTAAATCTAAATCAACCTGCCTACTGTTGTATATATAACGAAATTATAAAATATTAAAATAACATACGAAACAGAAAGTCAATCAAACCGAGTCAGCAAAATTGCCACGACTACTTAAGGCGACGTCTGCGACGGGAGCGGGGCTGTTGTTTTGTTTGTTTCGCTTATTGTAGTAGCCAACGAGCTGCAGTACTTTTACGTTTTTTTTGATTATTTTGTTTTTGATATATTTTATTATATTTGATTCTTTTTTTAAAAAACCAAGTGTCACTGTTTTTCTTTACTCCTTTTTTTAGAATATTTTACCTTACGAGTGGATACAGAGGCGTTGTGGTGAATAACACTTTTAAAAAAACAGGTAGTAAGACACTGTGGTACTTACTTTCTCGTCCAGCACTCGTTATCGTGGTCAGTCGAGAAAGAGTAAGACTTTGTCTAGGTAAAAGATACCTTACCCTCGAACATCCAGTACTCGTTATCGTGGTCAGTTGTTCGGGAGTAAAATAACCTTAGAGTTGCATAGTGTAAATCCTGTTGGACTTTTATTTAATTATCCAATTGCGCAGTACTCGTTATCGTGGTCACCAAAAGGAGAACTTAGATTAAACTCATACAGAAGGTGTCGATAATTTACTCGTTCGACGGTTAGAGAATTAGAAACCGAAACATATCTGTTATATACGTCAAGCCTTTGCGTGGCGTCTACGACACTACCCAGAAAACAGGTACATAAAATGAAGTATTTAATCCCGGTATTCAACATTACCAGACATTAAATTTTATTTCCGGTAGAGTAGTATATTTTTTTATCTATGAAAAGTATTAACATTACATAGATAACAAGGCAAAATCTGATTATCAGATAGAATAAACAATTTACATTTTATGTATCAAAATACAAATTATTTTATGCACAAATTATGATTTAAACATAAGTTACCAATGGAGGTTTTCAATATTTAATAAATAAGAAAATAAGAGCCCAAACTGAAAACTAGAATTAAATTTTTCATGCTCAAAACCTTGATAAAAATTAAATACTTAATTCAGTAGTAAAAAATATATTCTACTGATTGCAAAATTGAAATCATAAGTATCATTGAATAATAGAATTGATGGCCTTAAAATGTAAAGATAAATTCAACTGTTAATAAGTTTGTGAGTAAGATACTAAGATGCAACTACTGATTAATCTTCACTATTGATAACTGATGTATTTTTAATCTTTTTAAGCTCAACTTAGTTGTTTATATAAACATACAAGAAACTGAAAACGAATAAATCATTATTCATTACAGGTTAATTATTTAAAATATATAAATGCTTCATCACGATTAGTTTTCATCTTAATGATACACTATCCATAAACTGTTATTCTATTAAAAATATATACATTTTAATGATGTTAATTCACAGACAATGAGAAAGCTAATGTGCCTACATGTTTCCATAGATGATAATGTTGTCAATAAATTTACATGTTAAATTTTAATAAATTTATCTTATACTAAACATACTTTTTCTTCTAAAAATATTTCAACTTAGATATCTTTATAATAAAAAGGATACGGACTACGGAACATTCTTTTCAAATTAACTTTCTCCTTACAATATGGACATGTTTGTTTTTTACCAACAATACACCATCCTCGAATGCAAAATTCATGAAATCTATAAATGTAAAAATATGATATTTTTGACATGTTACCACTGTCTACTGTCCACTGTCGGGGATGATGGCACCACTGTCTTTCAACGTGCGTGTGCGTGCGTGTGTGTGTATGTGTGTGTGTGTGTGTGTGTATGCGTGGAGATCGTAGATAATATAAGAATGGATAGGACATGCCTATACCAGTTCCACATGAGGCCGTGTGATTTTTTGGGGAAGAGGGAACGTAAAGAGAGAAAGACGATATGAGGCTTTTTAAGGTTATGTGCAAACCTATTTTATTAAATAATAAAAATAACATGATAGTCAGTTATATTTAGATGTTTGTCAGTTTGTATTTTGATTGTTGTGCCACCTGTGCCTGGAAAATGGAAATTGGAAAATAATATTAATTTAACAAAATGAAATTATATAAATTTTATTTTTTATTATTTATCAATTATCATATCAATATTTGCCTTATATAACCTTAAAAATAGTATCACTAAATTTTCATGTGATAAGTTCTTATGTCCTGCCCATTCTTATATTATCTATGGTGGAGATCTAGAACGCCATTTATTGTTTTTGTAACACATAGCTGCTCTCATCTCAGACATCAGACGCCATACCATTTCAGAAAGGTTATTCTAAAACATTGATCTATTATATTTTTTAAGTTCGTACGAAATTGGCACAGAATCGAAATTTTAAAGGAGACGATGTAAGTACCTTAATAATATTTATGGGAGACTAACTTCCTTTCTTCCACTGACCAATCGGTTCGACAAAATCAATTCTGTCGGTTTAATTTCAAATCGGAAATAATCATTGTCAAGTCGTTTGTCTAGTAAAGAGTTGACAAGGTCCAATGATATATTTTGAATAAATAATTTGATCTACCACGGTCCACGGATGCCACCCTTTAAGTTATTATTCAGTGAGCAATAAAGAATATTTATTAATATACGTGGGTATTTCAGGAATTGTTTAAAAGCAGTAATTATATTATTGACCTGCATCATAGCTTTCAATGCATCGGTGACCGCTTTCGTGTTTGATGAAGATTGGGACGTAAAATCAATAGAAGTAACTACTTGTGGACGATTGCTTAGAAAGATAATAGTTTACTTTAAGTTTATTCGTAATGAGAATACAAAGCCATTTTTTGATCACTTGGAACATGGTATGTGAATATTTTAGTGTAAAACTCTAAAGACTACATTATACCTATACCATATTGATTATTATAATGTAATTGATTATTTTTTAGCTATGATTGGAACACATACTTACACACGTATTTTTTCGACGCCATGTGATGAAGGAATACCACAATATTATTATGAAAAACAGATTCTGGATAGGCGTTGACAGTCAAGCAATTACAATTCAATCCATCACTGCAAGATCACAAAAAGAAATGTCAAGAAAATTAATAAATGCATAATGTATATTCATTATTTATAAAATTTTTAAATAATTATTTACATTAAAATAATGATTATGTTCAGTTGTAAACTTCTGTATTGCCAAGTTATATATTATTTTTTTTGGGTTATATAAAAATTGAAGTTACATCAATTTTCTTGAGATGATTTTTTATTTTATTGACAATCACACAATAGATTTTCACGTTTTACTTCTTCATTGAGCAATTAGTGTAAAGATTTTACAATTATGGGGTTTTTTAGTTGGTGTATGAAGAAAAGTACCTACATTAACTTTAAGGAAAAGAATAATTTTGATAACCAAGTCAGTTCTCTAC
>WHPZ01588041.1:1706-17014 GCA_016617965.1 Macrosiphum rosae
TAATTTTTGAAAATTCGCCCCCCCCCCTTTGGTGACTTCTGGATCCGCTACTGATATTGTTATGCCTTACTTGCCTCCTTGACAGTTTATCAGGAGACCGAAGTAAGGGCGATTATTGAGGCCTCAATTGCACTTGCAATCGGCATTAGGGACGCTGAACTCGATACCTATACAATTTATTAAATGCTTTTTAATGCTTATTTGTGGGCCGAGATGGTTGATTCGGCTTTATACTCGAGCCTTTGACAGTTAACACTGTATGGCCGGCATTTAGTGGTATATCTTGGTCTCCGAGGTCGTCGGACTCGTTCGCTATGAAATTGGAAATCAATGAAAGACACGATTTACCACATTCGGTGTTGTATCTTCGCTTACTTGTACCGGAAATCCGTAGATAATATTATATAATTATCTATCGACATACATCGTACGGCCAATATGAGAACTACAGAGATTTCAAATAATATATTATAAAATTAATAGGTTATTTAAAATCTCTGGACAACTATGATCCGAGCGTGTGCGCCGTCTCGTTACAAAGCACGATTTAAGATATTATACATCTTTATATTATTACCTATATATTATCTTAAATCGTGTTACAAAGTAATAACTATCAATGATTATATTTAATCATAGACCTTATACTAGTTATACTGAGTATAACACCATAATTAAGTAGGTACCTAATTATTATTGCTCTACGATAATGTGTCAGTCATTATAATATAATACAAGTTAATAATATTAATTATGAACTGATTAAACATGATATACCTATTTAATACTACGATACCTTATACCTACCTATAGTGTATTAGTATAATAATTATGGACTATGGTTTTATTTTATAAAAAGGTCAAGCTGTGAATTATATTATATTTTAATATTTATATTATTATGTGTAAAACATTATTTTCCATTTTATTTATAGACTTGTTAAGCCTTATATTATTCTATGGAGTATGTGCCGCGGTACTAGATTGATAAGGTGTCAATTGATAAAACATACAAATATTACAAAATAGTAAAAGCAAATAATATGTTTTTGGGTTATGGCCTATGCGATTACAAATTAGTAATAATTAATGTGTTTAATACATTTTTAAATTTTGGTATCGTTTAGGTGTATGGAAAACGATAGTAATTTCATGTGTAAATGTATAATCATGTTTAATTATTAATAATTCTCATCTGTTGGCTTTTTATTTATATCTTAATTTTTCTCAGTTCTCAGTTCTTTGTACTACCGTAAAGTATATTATAGTGTCTACCTAGTACCTACCACATAACACTAAATAATACATAAATTAGGTAAGTACCTACTTCAATTTAGTATTATTATTTGTACCTATTATTACAAAAATAAAGTTAGATACTAGAAACATTATAGAAACATATCGTAGTATTGTACTATTGTACTGCCATTGATTAAAGTATATACTTAATCAATGGTAATACTATTTAAATTAAATTTTGTTTAAGAATAATGTATTTAACAGAAATAGTAACACAGATTTGCAATATAACACTTACAATGTACCATAGGTAATTATTGTAACAAACTAGGTAGGTACCTAAGTAATATCCAAGAATTAAGATAATATATAAAATTCTTTATAGGATCTTCATTTTTAGCGTTAGTTAGCAAATAATTTATTTTAATTTATTTGTATTATTATTCATTTAATTTGTTCTGTAGATAGTTACTATATTACTTTCTATGTAGTGTAGGTAATTAAATTGTATGACTTATATTATATGATTGCAGATTGAGAAAAACATGGCAATTAAAGACGATTTTGTTACAAATATAAGAAGAAATGAAATCCGTATCCGCAAGAAAGAAAAAAAAACCAAAGGTCCTTTATTACCTACCTATTATTTTAAATATTTTATTAGACCTATTAAATATCTGAAAATATATTGAATAATAGTACCTAATAAAATGCTATAGCTTTACGTTCAAATTAAATTATTAAAATATTAAAATATTGAGAGTCCTAAATAGCAAAGTGCATAAATGTGTGAGACAGGAGAGAAAATGTGTTAAATAAATAATAATCTAACATAGGTAACCTAACCTCATGCCCTGTCTTTGAACTAATGGATTACATTCAAAAATGACTAAGGAATTACATGCGACCAGCTTCAAAATAAAATTGTTTTAAAAAAGACTTATTTTATTTAATATGATAAAATAATAATAATTTTACCTTTACTATATTTATTTAAAAATGCTTTAAATTTTAAAATTATAATTTTACCTACCTAGAATATATAAATTATTATTAGGGTAATATTTATTATACAGCTAAAGGCATGGTAAAATTTAAAAATAAAATGCCTAATATTTTTTTCAATTTCTACATCATAATTGATTATGGTTGTCAATTGTCGTTAGTAAATGGTTAGGTTAGATTGTCATGGTCATCTGCCATGTGTGTGATTGATACAGGTTTTTAATTTTTTCATGTGAGAGTAGGTTTGTTTGCATATGTATGTAGATCTAAACATCATATTTAAGTACTTTTCAGCTATATTCTTTATTGTTGGATATGAATGAGAGAATTCAGTTAATAATAATAAAGGTGATACCAAACTTTAATGAGTTTTTAAAAATATCTTGAAATTGTAAATCTGATACTTCAATTTGGAGGAATCAATTTTTTTTTATATATTTTATACAAATGTTTAGGGATTTAAAAATAATTGAATCAATTATTATTTAAAAACAATTTTAAATAATTAAATAATTAATTTAAATAAAAGGCATGGAAATAATTTATTTTTTGTACCAATCGCCCTATAGACAATTTAATTTGTTTAACTAATTATAACTGCTTTTTTAATGTTTAGATGCTACTACTACTACCGCCTCTTCAAAAAGTTCAATAGATGATGAAGAGTTTACATTATTGTAAGTTATTGAATTAATAACACATTTTATAGACTTTCCAAATGCACATTATAATACATTGCTTGTATATTTTAGTTGTAAAATATTATGCCTTTTTTAAATAATTGTGTGTACTTTTCTTGTAATTTGTATATTTACTATTGATATATTTTGATAGGTAACATTTCTTGATTTTCATTATTTTTGGACTATATTTTAAATAATAACTGTTGATTTCAGATTAAAAACTATTGTAAAGAAATTGAAGAAAAAAAATAAAAAAGCAAATAAGGTTAGTATTCATATTTGACTAAAATAGAAAATTATTAGTTTAATTAATTTTTTTATTAATTTTAGAAACAATCAAAACATAGAAATGTGTCCAATTTTACCAAAGATGATGAAGTAAAATGCAATGTATGCAAGCAGTTATTCTCAAAGAACTATTTTGCTATTCATATGCAATCTCATAATGCTTCATATAAATGTGATATTTGTGGCAAGAAATTTTCTTACCTTTCAATATTTAATAGACACAAAGCAACTCACAAACATGATACGGTAGTATACGAGTGTAAGTCATGTGATAAAACATTTAGAAACCCTAGTAATTTATCCAAACATGATACACTTCATGAACAAGAAATTATAAAATGTCTATTTTGTTTTAAAACATTCAAGCATTTTGATGATTTTCTGGACCACATTAATATGTACTCATTTGACAAACGTTCTAAAAGTTTGACTAATCACATAAAAATACACAGTGAAGGCATACACTGTTTATCATGTTGTACATGTAAAATGAGTTTTGCAGAGCGCGATACCGTCATAAAATACATCACCTGATACATTTCATCAAATAACTAATATTATTTTGCCATTTAAACAAATACCTATATTATATTATGTTTAAATAAAACATGATATTAAGTGTAATATATTATGTATGGTCATTTTGTTTTTTTTACAAACCATTTTTATTTTAAAGTCACTAATTTTATACAATTGTAATTATTTTAAATATTAAACACGGATTATTTTAACTCATCTTTATTATCAATTAATTTATGTTATAACTTATAGTATTAAAATACTTAAGTATAGTATTTATTTATTATTTGTTAACACAATTAACTTTCAAACATACAACACTACATTTTTATATAAGTACCTAATGTTAAAAAAACTCAATATTCCTAATAGAAAATATAATAATGTGAATTTTAGAATCTTAACTGTTTAAATATTATAAACATGATTATTTTACTATTTCTGACTTGTGTAGTTTTTATTTGAAAATCAAATGAAAAAACTAAGAAAGTTGGTCTGCTATATTGTAGCTTTTGAGTATGAACAAAGATATTGATGATAAAATATGATCTTAGTTCATATTTGATGCTATTCATGGTCTTATTCTGTATTATTTATACTCTGTAGAGTGTGGATGGAAAGAATTCAGAATATAACATTCATTTTTAGATTACATGAATCAAATATACTATTTAGAATGAGGTATTTCATTTTATAACTCATATAAAATTGAAAACCAGAGTGAATTATTAAGCAATTAAGTCTATAACTTATCAATTATATTCCATATTGACCACACTACGTCAGTCACTGTAGAAACTCAGTCGAGCTCGACACTTAATAGATTAATAATACATTAATACCATATTTCGTTGTTATTATAAACCCACATTATTCAATCTATAACATCATTATAAATAAAAATATCAAACCATAAATTTACCAAAAGTAAAAATGTTATGTGTTGTAGGTACAATTTATAGATAAATAAGAGAGACTACAATTCTTACAAATTATCATATTGTTGTGTACCACAATCGTTGAATGGATGATTTGTTAATTTTCTTTGAACTTAGGTGTTGATAACACCTGTTGATTGCCATTTCCATACATATTTTACTTGTTTTTGAATTTTGCATTATTTTATATCAAAAATGTTGGTTTTAACTAGTGAAGGGATGAAAACTCTTGTTCTAAGCTCAGTTTATGTTATTTTGATTTTATAATGGATGTAACGTCTTGCAATCTTATATGATATCCTAGGGCCTAGAACATGACCCATGAAGGAGAGCTAAGTCTTTAATCAATAGCCAATCAAGGAATGATGAGCTTCATTTTTAGATTTGTTTTATCAATTATAGCAGTTATTAAATCTTGTTATTATATTATTCAATTTATTACTTAGGTACCTAGGTATTACACTTATTCTCGTATAATAAAATATAATATATTAATATTATACAGGATATCTTTACTATTGTTATACCGTCAAATACCAATAAAAATAAATAATTAATGTATCTATAATGAGCTTACGTCGTGTTGATAGCGAGAACAAAAAAAAATAATTAATAATACACTTAGTATTTTAAGAATTTAAAATAAATATAATATTTTATTGTTAAATTATAATAAATTCTTGTTAATTTTTAACCAATTCTTCTTCGCTGTTTGTATCTTCTTCATCCGTATAATGTGCTATCAAAGCGTCCATTAATGGTTTTGATTCCATTATTTCATTTTCATCGTAATTATACAAATGGAACATGCGGTCCAATATTTTTGGGATATTCACACCTCCCTTAGAATAGCCTGGTAAATTTGGTAAACCTTCCGGATTCTCTTTAAGGGCCATGTATGCCTAACATGTGTAATAATTATAATACTCATATTATTAAATCGTAATAGTACAATAAATGTCACGATATTAAATAGATAATAATATGGTTATGTTCACCATAAAATCAACAGGATTTTTTGGTCTCACTTTTGCAACTTGAACTATCAATTTAGTCAAAGTAGGAGTGACGTATTTCATTAGATATTCTTCGTTAGACAAACTTTCGATGTATTCGAAATCTGTCGCCTTCCTAAAATCTTCTAGCAATGTTAACTGTAAGATCCATAGATATTTTTGTATAAAAATATTAGATGGTATTTTTCGTTACCTATTAGTAGAGTTCCTACTAAAGTACAATGATAAAAACTTTTTCACGTAGTAAAAAATCTTGAAAATTAAATCCTAGGTTCTTTATAAGTATTATTAATGGAAGTTCAAAAATATTAAAGATATATTATATAAACACAGTTATTTTTTTATATGCATATAATATTCAATTTCGAAAATGTTTAAACTATTTTCAGTTAGAAATTCATAAAAGTTTTTCTTTCCTTAGCTTACGTTAGACATTTTAAAAGAAGATTCCCCGCAAATTTTTCTACATATTTAGATTTTAGACAGTACATATTTTTGCATATTTAACATTTGTATGAGCATATTTTGTCGTTTACAATATATATATTTATGAGTTGGATACGACTTTATTTTTGTACTCGTGATGGATTCTGCATGGCACAGCAACCGATGAATAATATATAATTACCTTACCATATAGCAACCTCGCTTATACATTCTTATGTAATTATAATTTGAATTCATATCTATCATCTATGATTCACGCACGTGTTGTACCCCCCCCCCTCCCCAAATGAAAAACAATAAACAATAAATTATGCAGATATTCAATGATTTTCCGTGCAGAGGAGAAAATATCAAGTTACACGCTACCTTTACTATACGTCTATGTACACAGTTAATTTTGTTTAGCTCCTATAACTTATTAGAGCCGCACTTATAACCGTAAACGGTTAATTTTTCAGTCATTACATTATATTATTATAATATATGTTAAACAGATATTTACTTTTTCCTTGAGTTGTTTGTGTTTATATTTTTGATGTTCAATGTTAATTTCTTCCTCTATTGAATTCGTTTCATTTAAATCAGTAATTTTCTCCAATATTCCTATAATTATTAACCTTAATACAGAATAAAACATATAGTACCTACCTACATCGATATAGGTAATTATTATTGTATTGAGCCTCATTCATATAGGTACCACATAATGTTAGTTGTTAATTAATAAATTGTTAGATCTTAGTAAATAGTAATATAATAAGTAATTACTAATTACTAATAATTAGTATGTTATACTATAATTTTTCAATCACCTGCATGTTGTTGATTCAATTTGATTTCCTTTACAACTATACTTAAAAACTGTTCAAAACTTGGATCAAATTCTGGTAATTGAACTTTGTTAGTATACAATTTTAGTGGTGAGTATGGAGATTCAATCATCTTTATCGGCGCATAATAAAAATTGAGTAATTTCAAGAGATTATTATGATTTTGTTCATTCCAAATTAAGTGTTTGCTAAAATAATCGAGTTATTACATTATTGTCCATTAATATATTGACCGATATTTTTAAAAATGGTTAATATTTTACGGTTTTTTTTTAATTTGTTTTTTCAGAATGGTTTTAGCTGCAACTACATTAGATACTACGGCGACGTCAGAATTTGATGAGTGTATTGTGTCAACTTCTGAGAACAGGAGTCGTCTTTTTGCACTTTTATTATTAAGCGTGGTGTTTGTATTTGTATGGATTTCACTGTTCTGTTCAGCGGGTAAAATATCACCATCTGCGTTTTGCGTTAAATTAACTGTCAAATCTACAACAACATAATAAATAATAACACATCAATTGATATGCAAAAATACATATATTTGTAATTTGTATAGGTAGGTACCTACCAGGCAATTTATTAATATCAATATTTGATTGAAGTAAATTCGCATCATCGAATCGGAATAGCATTTTGGCTTGATCTACTGTCGTTGGATATCCATCCAAGACATACCCACGTTTAAAAAGTGCTATTCTTTCATTCAATAATCTAAAAAAAAAAAAAAAATATAAGAACCTATAGAATATAGCTGCAGGTGGTATCTACATAAGAAAAATGTAAAAACGATTTACGGAATTAGATAAATATCTTCCAATTCATCATTATTGGCATCCATAGATGAATATAACATTGATAGCTTTTTATTTAATTCTGATATTCGGTCAGTTATAATTGGACTAATTTCGGCTTGGTCATCAGCATCATCTAATAAATCTTCCGAATCCTCGGTAAATTGACTTTTGTGATACAATAAACTGATTTCTTCTCTCTTCACAAAATAATTTGACACCATGCATAATTTGTTTATAAAAATTAATTATTTCAAACTCACAATTCCATTAATACAGTCTTGAGTTATTTTTTTTGGTTCCAAGTAAAGTAAACCATAATACTGCGCCAGTTGAAGTGCAAGTTTGGTCTTACCACAAGCCGGAGGACCGATTACAATTAATTTAATACTCTATACAAAAAAATTACACTTTTATCTCTAATCAGTATACTACAAAATATACATTCAAAATAATTATTTAAAAAAAATTTTCACTTTAATGTTATGAACTCTTTTGTACGTTTCAACTAAATATTTCATTGAATTCAGTATTGATGGTTTATTGTTGTACCATTCGAAATTAGGCCACAATCGGTTAATGCTCGAATTGACTTTAATATCGGCTGACATAATTTGTTTATGTATGCCCTACGATCGTTTCGAAATTTAACTTTTACATAAGTGCTTAATTAGGTACAATCTGAATTTTTAGCTCACCTTGAGTTCATATTTATTCATGAATGTATTTAATGGCACAACCATTGGAGCTACATCGCACGACTTAGCGAGAGCCTATGCAAATATAATTTTAATACGAATACATTAGATTATTTATACTAGGTACACATGAGTGGCTGAGTTATAATTTTATACTTACAGTGATGATTTGTTTTAATGTATTTATTGGACTTTCAACAGCAAAAATATAATGATACTCCAATGCTTGATCATCGGATATTACTTTATGTATCACCCTAACACAATTAATAAATAAACGCACAGTACTTAGTTATTTTATAAATCCATAAATAGGTATCTGAACCTGGCCAAGTCTTCAACGTGTATTACAGGTAAATGATTTTGGCTATTTGGTATTGGAAATATATCGGTAGTTTTACAAGCTGAGTCAAACGCGAATTGTAACAAATCTTGTTCAAACCCATATGTAAGTCCAGCCCAAACGATTATTGTTTTCACAATTTCTTTTAACTAAAAACAAATAATAAATAAATATGTTGATACAATCATTGATTATAAATACCATATAGTATTTATGATCAATGGTACAATGAAATAATGAGATGCGAAATGCAAATATATTTACTCCCTGGGTTTCATTCACAGCTAATACTTCAAGTTCAAATTCATAATGTTCCATATATTTCGGATTTGGAACTCTATTATTCACATCAAGCTCACTCATATAGTGCTTTTTATATAAACAGTAGTTATATTTTAAATATTATTATTATTTATTTAATTTATTTTACATGTATAACTCGCTTACTTTTTTATTGACACCAGCCCAAGTCATCACAGTTGATATTACTACTATCAATTTCATGTTTTTTGAAACATTATAAGTACCTTTAAGGTTGACGATTTCGCTCTTTAATGACCTGAATATTTCTTTTCCTTTAGCTAATGCCGCAATATCACTAGATATGTCGATTACTATGATACCGCAGGTTTTCAGTAACCCCAAAAGATCTGAACTGTTTACTGTCCTCACAACTTCATTCTAATTTCAATACAAATATCTATTAAATTTCAAATTATATTCTCATAACCTTAATAAAACAGGTTACGCTATAGAGTATAGAGTATAGACCTGCATGGGTCGCCAACCAGTCGATTGCGATCAATCTTTAGAGGAATATTGGTCAATCGTATCAAAAATTAACTATACGTCTATACCTGCAATATCGGTTGATCACGTGCATAATATTAAACTAACTTTTACGCTTAATATCCAAAATAAATTATTTCTAATCGAAGAAAACATAAAATTTTCCGATGAAGAAATAATAAAAGACGAATTTAATTGTACAGTTTATTATTATGCTGTATATAATAATATAAATAATATACCTAATTAAATATAGTGGTCGCTCACAAGATACTTAAATGTTTGTATTGTTGAACTTAGCTCACTTGCAGGGTGAGCTTAGGAATTTTAAATGTAGGAGAGGGGGGTTTAAAAAAAATAAAAAAATTGCCTGATCTAAAATTAAGAAGTACAATAATTATTATTATATATAAGTACATATATTATTATGTTTGTCAAGTGTCCATGGGGTGGGCGGTTTTGAACCCTCTAGCCCTCCCCCTTCATTGAACACACTCCTGTTCACTTCTTGGAATAGGATGGTGACCCCTTGTATAGACCATATTCTAATATTACCCACTTTCAATTTTAATGATTCATTATCTACTGCTTCGATGTATATTTCATATGGAACTTCTGTTTGTATATCGTCATTGCTTAATTTATCCATTTTTTCAAACGATACGTCATCTTCTAAAGTTTTATTGAACACTCTATAGTTATATATTATTGCTTCTAACCGTTTTTTCGGTTCTATATTCAATAATCTAAAACCATATATTTTGTTATTCAAATTTAAAATGCCAATGTAATAGAAATAATAATAATATGTAAATTATACAATAATATGTAAATATATGGTTACCTATATTTTAATATATTAAAACTCACCTAAAAAATTCTATGCCTGTTAACCTATCAATAATATCATCAACAACAAACTCTTCATTTTTTCCCACATTTAGTTCATTTATAATTTCAGACTGTTGAGACCCTGTGACATTTGATTGCCATTTTTGTGATATTAGTTGATAATTTTCTTTATTCGAATTGGATAGAAGGTCATGTGCTTTAGACATCTTATTATTTTTAGCCAACTTTGACGATATAAACTAAAGGTTTAATATAATAAAACTATTAAAAATATTTATCATTATATTAACCATTGCCTATATATTTTAATGACTATTTAATAACATATTAGTTATTACTCATTATGTTTAAATACCTTTATGAAATATTTTATATTAAATGAGTTCCCTGGACTGATGAAAATACGATTAAAATTATAAGACCATTCAGGCATCTCCATACACTTGATATATTGGTTAACATTGTTTTTGAGTTCAATTTCGTCAAAAACTAATCTAGGTAGATAACTGTCAGATGAAGTTGAATTAAAGATACTCATGTTGTAGGTACCTACCTAACCAATACAATATCAAGGGAAACAGCAAAACAAATATAAATTAAACAAAAGACAATTAATACGATTAATATAAATAACTTTTACCATGATAAATTACATATTGGTTGTTATGGTTTTATATACCTGTAATAAACTAATATTTATTGTCCCATTCCTATACAACCCTTTGCCAAGTTTCAGTTTATCACGTCAAATATTATGCAAATAAATTGTATACCAGGTTATACGCTTTGCAAAAAAACCAAAAACTTAACCGAAATTTAGTACATAAACAGTAAAACATGTATGGTATACTAATTAAATACTCTTAGAGCTCTGCATAGTCTAAGCCTGGCCTGTACTGTCTAGTAAAAAAGTACAAAATTTCAATAATTTTACTCCTGGGTTCTGACTAGAAAAATAAAATGTTGATAATTTATTGAAATAACGACGATAAATTATTTAAATAAAAGTTTAGACTTGTAAACTTTATAAGACCGGAGAGAACGATTGAAGTACCTGCATTTGAAAATTGTTTTTAGTTACTTTACTTAGCACTTACTCACTCACTTGTATTTTAATCTCCTGGTGTTTTACTTACAGTGAACTATTGTTAATTGTAATAAATAATAGTATACCTATAACTTATGAGCTATCGTCAAAAAAAATATTACATACCTACATAATACAAATGGAAAGATTTTAGATGATAATAAATTAAAGGCATTAAACACAACGATTATTAAATTTGGATGGACGATAACATTCTATATACATATGAATCTATAAAATTAAACCAAATAACTAGTCCTGCCGGAATTTGTTGAGATAAGAGAAAAACTGTGCACTTTAAAAAAGGTATTACAAAATTGAAACAACTATTTGTATTTTGTAATATTAAACTAATCCAAATATTTAATATTGGAGAGAAGTAGGTACTATCTGGGAAGCCGCGGGAGGTGATGAATTTTCTCATGAAACAAGTACGATTTTTAATTATTTGAATTTTTGTTAAGTATTCCTATGCTATTTTTTGTCTGATGGGGAAGAAGTATTATTGACAATTTATAGTATAATATAATATAAAAAAAGTGAGTGGTGTCATGGGACACCCTGTAGAAACGAAGTTTCTTTTCCAATAAATATTATAGATTACAAATACATTTTAGTGGAACCATTAAAAAAAAAGTAAATATCAATAAGTAAATGTATTTAAGTAAATGTGAAAAATGAATAAAAATGAAAGTTATTATTATTACTATTATATTAATCATATTCAGTAATCGAAATGACCGGTCTGTGATAACTGAAATATGATATGTATGTTTGTGGTGTAATTTTTTCCAAGTATCTTGAAAATACTGCATCAATAGTAGTTTCATCTTACAAATTTACAATTTATAAATTATAATAATTATAAATGCATAATATGCAGACCTAATTTGGCTGTTTCAAATTCTCGCTTTATACCGTTTTCTATTAGGTACCTACCTAATACCTAGTCTCTACCAAACGCGACGCACAAAAAAAATGTAATGATTACTAAAAGTCGGCAGGGATATATGCAACAATCTGAACAATCAGATTATTCTAAGAAAACAATTTCAAGCGTCATGCAAGGAGGTTATAATATGGACCTATATAAGATGTAACCAAAAGTTTATGCTTTGTAAGGACCGTGGTATATTTATAGATTTCAGTGTCTGATATGCGCTCCCAGCACTTATGGGGATTTCCACTTTAACGCCCTGTACTTTTAGGGATTTCCACTTTACATATCCCTCGTATATACTTATTACTTAGGTATATATTTTACCAATAAATAAATGCTTAATATTGATAATATACATAAGGTAGACGTGTAGTGATATATTATCAATAATTATATTACCTATCAACATACGCAAGATATTTATAACCATGAACTAAGAATCTTCTTAGTTCATGTTTATCAAGGTTTATAGATTATCTATAAACCTTGCATGTTTATAACCAATCCATCGCAGACCGTCCATACTCCCTCCAACTTACCGCTCCCGCTTTTTTTTTTTTTTGTTCCATCCTACCCACGGACTAAGATATCTTAGGGCCGAATGGCCGATTTCACTATTGTTCTATGATTTCACCAACCAATGTTGGTGCGTGGAATCAATTCCATGTTTTTCGTAGGTTCAGACTTCAGATCATAGGGAACCAATACCCCAGTCCCCAATCAACTGATCGAGTTTCGCTTCTATACTGTTCTATGATAGTAGATACTAATATCTATAGCCATCGTCAGCTGTGTCGTATGATAAGGTGATAACAATGATAATATGATATGGTTCGTTAATCGTTTGGCGATTATCAACATTTTGATTTGCACCGACTACAAGTTACAACTGTGTTTTTTGTTTTTTGTATTTTTCATATTGTTATTAATATTGTAATTATGAACAATAAAAGAAAGCGCGAACGTAGTTTCGAGTACCTAGAAAAATCTATACTTATTGAGATAGTTACAGAACACTTCGGTGTAATAGAGTCTAAAAAGACAGACGGATTAAGCATAAAACTAAAAAACGCCGAGTGGCAAAAAATTGCGGAGAAATTCGCTGCAGCATCATCAACTTACCCAAGGGACTCCCAAAGCTTGAAAACGCTGTGGGAGAATCTCAAAAGGAAGGCGAAGGTGGCAATGGCTATAGAAGCCGATAATAATTACGGCACAGGTAATACAAGCATATTACATAAATCACATGATTTGGTATTTTTATTAATTGATATTGTATCTTTTTCGTAGGAGGCGGAAAAGCTATGAAATCAGTAGCTGATCCAATAGTGGACGTAGTTGTTGGTCTTATTGGCAAAAAAGGAGTGTATCGAAGAAGACCAGCCCTGACCACCACATTAGAATCAGAAACATTTCTGGAAGCTAAAAAATTGTCTCTTGATGCATCGAGTAGGGATGCCGGAGAAGAGCATAAATTACAAATGAAAATCTTACCGCTAAGGGTAGAACAAGAGGCAGAAAAATTAAAACAAGAAAAAATGAAGACTGAAATACTAAGACTCCAGATCCAGCGTGAGTCTGGAACAGAATGGGTATTTGACGACAACAATGAGGCTGATAATACAGACTAATAATATTACTTATTGTTTTAATTTAAAATGTTTAGTTTTCATAATATTATGTTTAAGAGGACACTACAACCGCATGTGTTGTCTCCGTCTTACAAATCTACAACATAGCAAAAAGTGTTTTGCGCGGGAAAGAACCGAGAAGGCTACAGTCATAACTAAGAAACGAGATTTTCACCACATAAAAAAGAGAACTTTGGCTGTGTAACGTAGTTTTTATTTTTTTGATATCACTTATATGAAAAAAGTTCTTACTGCTTCAAAAATCATTATTTTTTGTGTTTTTCAAACTTTTCTTCATATAAATGATATCAAAAAAATAAAAACAACGCTGCACAGCCAAAGTTCTCCTTTTCATGTGGTGAAAATCTCGTTTCTTAGTTATGATTGTAACCTTCTCGGTTCTTTCCCGCGCAAAACACTTTTTGCTATGTTGTGAATATTTTGTAAGACGGAGACAACGCATGCGGGTATAGCATCCTCTTAACACTTTGACTGATACACCAGAACATATTTTATATTATCTTCACATCTTGCAACTATATCCATTATTTCTAGACACGGACTACTATCTTAGTCCGTGTTTCTAGATTAGCGTTGCATATCGCCTGAACGTTGAACGATAAGTAACGCTCAGCGGATTCTCCACCTGAAATTCAGAAAGACTACTAATGTAACTATATTTTGTAAAAATTAAAATAAAATAAAATTATTGTAAAAAAATAATTAATCTCACCATAAACTATTTTATAATTTAAAATGTATAGGTGTGTATAATATAATATAGTTAATTTCTTTAAGGGTCCTGGTCGCGACTTTTCAAATTTTCCGCAATTCTATAAAATTTGAAAATTTAATTTTATATTTCAGTTGCCACCTCAATTATAAGACTTTTCCACTAATCAACTACCCAATACCTATTTAGGGTGTATTATATCGATCAAAACACTTTACAGGAAAAACTCTCACCCCTCGTGGATTGGTCCGATTTTCGTAATTTTTTTTTTGTTAGATAGAGGAATATTTTTTACAGGGTGCATTAGACTTCGATTTTTGATTACGTCGCTAAAAAAAAAAATAATACAAAAACTAAAAAGTTGTAAAAATTTATTAAATTCAAACTTGTAACATAAGACTTAGAAAAATAATTTTGAAAATCCAAGTCCAATGCGCCCTGTAAGAAGTCTTCCTCTATCTAACAAAAAAAAAATT
>WHPZ01588042.1:0-13135 GCA_016617965.1 Macrosiphum rosae
TTTGTAACATAAACTGTTCAGTATAAACCAATTAAACTGCTTCATTGTAGAAATGATTGATTAATACAAATATTTATAACAGATATAAAATTAACAATGTTATTGTTAACGATAATAATAAGACTCTTGTTAGACGGAAGCCTGAGAATGGACGTAGGTAAATAATTGTCAAGATGTTGTAGACATAATAATATCGTGCTTATATTGAAAACATTTTTTTTTACAATACCTACCTAAAGAATACTATTCTCAAATTGACTGAAAAATTAAAAAGTGCATTGTAAAAAATTGTGTTTGGATTCCATTCTACAGAAGTGATATTTATACTTTATTCTGTTCACATATATTTTTAAATGCTGAAAATAATTGTATTTGAATAATATTATATTTTGATAAGTTTTTGATTTATATTTGTATTTGCTGATTCTAGTGAACTGATAATAAATATAAACTTATAAAATAGTGCAATGATAAATGTTTAGGTAATAACGTGAAAAGTTGATAATTTTGACGACGAAAACTTTTGCATTCAATTCAAACGTGCAAATCATTAATTTATATCGTCTTAATAGCACGAGCGTCGAACATGATTTATATATTACCACTAAATTCATATCCCAAAATGTCATTCAATTTTACTTTGGAATATCTCCTTGGAGTGGTATGATTATTCAATTTAGATTCTTTGTAGTAAGGGAACTTTAATATCTCTATGGTTTTGAATTCTGATAGCGAACAGTAAAGTAATTTATACGATCGAAAAGTTTGGAATTATTATGCGTATAGTATCATTGTATATTTAATTGAAATAATATCTGTTTTATCGTAAATGTGTAACAATTTTCAAGTACGTGAGAGTTATACAAATTTAATACGAATAAAGTTAAATAATTTAAAATATAAGTAGTTAAGTTTGATTATTGGGTCATGTCTTAGATGTGCCCCTATTTTGGAAATTGATAGGTACAGATTTTTATTATGAACTTAAAAGCGTGTATGCAACTGTATTTTATAATTAATAAAGTACCATTATATAGATGCATACCTAATGAAACAATATTATATTATGACACTTTTCGTACGTTTTTCAATATCATATATTTATTACGTATGTTTATGATATTGTTTTCGATTAAAAAAATAAAACTTTAAAAATGATTAGTAAAACCACAAATAAATTGACGTAAAAATAATATTAATTCTATTCCGCTTAGAGTTACATCAGTATTAAGGTGCAATCCGTTTTTTATTTAGAATTCTATTGGAGATGAATCACCGAAGTTTTGAACATATTATTTTAATGTTCTAAAAATCATTATTTGATATAACAAAAAAAACAGAGACCACGTCACAGTTAAACCAAATGAATAGCTTCTGCAGTAAGGAAAAATAATGATAAACAATAACAACATAAAATGTTTTGTATATCCCACTAAACACCCGTGTTTACCATAGAGTATTGTAGGTTATTTTAAACTTTATTACTAAAAAATTTAAGCTATTTATTATACGTAAACCTCCGATCGTTCATCTACAGTTCACACAGACCTACAGCAGTCCGATGATCGATTAACCGATCCGAAATAGTAATCAGTTAAGAACTCCATCATTAAAATACTAACCTCCGTGGTTAGTTTTCATAATATCTGGCACAATAATAATATTTTTAAGGTAACATTAATACGGTGTGCACATGTGCAGAACGTCGTCTGCTCAGTATGTTTTGACTGTTAACAATATTTGAATCGAGAAATATAATATTTTAATCCGCGGGAATTAGGTTAACAACGAATACAGGTCCAGCTTATTACAATTGTACAGAACTGTTATGTAGTGTTTATACAGTACCATTTACTTACCTCGGGCAACCGAACTATAAGTTTTCAATGCAGATAAGTTAGAAGACACGCAGGCAAAACTTACGTGTAGTATTATTTTAAATTGGATTGAATTAAATTTGATACACATGGAATTCATGTTTAGGTTTAGTTAAAGGTTGGTCTTAAATTATTCGTATTAACCATTAACAATAATGGCAAGTATTTTGATTAAAAAATATTTATCACTTCAACATAATAAACATTTAATTATAATATATATAATTTTCATATCATGCCATATCAGTTAAGCTGTGTAATTATTGTAATTCAATGAATTTAAATTAAAAGTAAATCAAACAACATAAAATTTACTTTAAGAATATTAGTTTTACATTAAGTACACTATCAGCGATGTTATTTGATGTTCATTATGTTGATTGTGTAGAGGTTAATATAAATGTTAAATTACCAATTAATTTAATTTTCATCGGTTTGAGTGTTGGGTTTTTTTTATTTATACAATCAACAATGTATTGTATCTGTGAACAATCATTCTAGTGAAAATAGTAGGTTCTAAAAAGTAGTTTAATGATCATAAATCAATAATATGCACTATAAAAGAGATTGTTTCACTATTTACTTTATAGTTTCTCTAAGCACAAAATATATTATAACGCACAAACTAACATTTAATGTTGAACGTTAAATTTGTTATTATGAATTTTGAACAACAAAATAGCTTACAAGTTTTCTCTATTTTTTACGAATTTTGTTAAAATATGAAAGTATAGATGCTTAGAAAAAAATTATCACTATTTATTTTTGATTATTATTATTGGGGTAAAAACACAATATTATGAGTATTTAATGTTCAGGCTTGTTTATTCACAAACGAAAATAGTACCATGTATAAATCGAAAATAAACCAAAAAAGTCAACAACTTCAAATATGAATAACAAAGAAATATTTTGAAAATTATATGATGTCTATAGAAATATTATTGCCGATATTAAAATGTCATAAACATTCAAAACACACGCATTCACAGTCAACTGGTTTTCTATAAGATTTCTGGTTTTCTCGATTGTTCTGAAAAGAACATGGTATTTTTCTTTTCCGCCCTCAAAAAAAAAAAAAAAAAAAAAAAACCGAAAACCATCTTAGAGTTTTAAGAGTTTTTTTTCTTCTATTAAAAGTGTAAAACTGTATAAATATTTAAAAAAAAAAAACAACCAATACATTCATTGCTCTGTTAAGAATCCAATATCACTCACTCTGATTCACTTCGAGTAGTGTATTACACTATTACTCATGATTGAAATATACAAGGTTATTGCACATAATATACCCTTTCTCAATCAAATATTTTATGATAAAAACAAAAATGGCAGCGTAAAGGGACCCAATAATAATCAAGTATGTATGCTCGTAATTTTGAATTTGCTAGCTTTTGTCAGCGTATTTTAGATGATAAGAAAAATTGATATTTTGTTACTGATGATAAGAATCCGAGTCGATATGCAATAACCTGTATATTTCAACCATGGTATTACTACACTATTGTCTATAAGTAAAACAAATAGGTTTATTTTTCAATAAGTAATTCTTACAAGTCGAAAGAAACCATAAAGACAACTGTTGAATAATATTGAACAATTACAGCCAGTTTAGTTTTAAACTAACTGAGCTTCACTCAGAACGATATTTCAAACGTCAACATTTACCATTTATTTTGTTTTTAAAATATTATAATAAACCCCCAGGCGGGTTGCTAGCAGACGATTGAACAAAGCAAGACAAGTGCCCGATATCCAGGAAATATATTCTGTTGGCTAATCGGTTTTTTTCATTTATTTCGTCAGTGATTTGATGTGGTAATTACAATATGAGATTAAAAAATATTAAACTTCTGGTGTTTCTAGTACCTACCTCAACAAATAATAACACAACAACAATACTTAATTTAAGTAATTCTATATTTGTATTACACATTAATTTAATATTTACTAGTTAAACATATTTTTAAGCAAACTTTAAATTTATCGTAAAACCATATTTTTTTGAAACAAACTTTTTGTTAAAAAAAAATCTTATGTATTTGAACAAATCTGCAATTTTCAAGTCACAGTTACTTTCGTTTAAAAATAATTTTCGAAAAACTCGATAGAAACATTCTATTTGTGAAGGATAATGAAAACGATATCATTTTCTAATTAATAGAAATTTCACTAAATTCCTCACAACTCATATTGTATTATATAGGTATATTATATTGTATAAGCAGCATCTACATAAAATTAGGTATTCAAGTGTAAATTAACAATACATTTTGTGTGGAGACACGTCAAATGAAAATAACATCGTACCTACATATTCAAATTTATATAATAAAACACATTTTGATACATAATATTATTAAATAATATTAAAATTTAATTTAGGTTCAAGGAACGTTGTTAAGGACAAAACGGATCCACTACAAACACAAGTCTACAACAGGTAGCGCGTGTGGGGATGATTGACGTTAGCGTCACAGGAATACGGTATAGTAATTAGTTTTGTGCACGATTGAAAGAGCGCTCTCGCGTGGATCTGGAATGCGGAATGACACATGAAACAGAAACCAATGGAATATTTACGACAGAAGTTGAGAGGAATTACCACGATGACAGACTTCAGATATCGTAATGATGTAGAATACAATTAATGTAAAACAAAAGGTGGACAAGTGGGTATACCGCTCTGCTGTACATTAGTTGTCGATCCATGTCGCGTTTTTATGGATGTGTTATAATTGAATTTAAATGATGAATCATTGTATACGAAAAACGATTCTGAGCGGAGACGTTGTGCCGGACTAGCATATATTTATGAATAATCAAATTTAATGGTTAAAACAAAATTTAACAAAAATCGAAAATATCTCATGTCTATAAATAGCGTGACTTTCCGGTAATTTTTTTCTTTTCGATAGATATAGAAAAACTCGCTGGCAACTTTCTAATCTAAAATTTCTTATGTTTGCTACGAAAAGAAAAACTTTTATGAATTTCCAACTGAAAAATAATAATTTACAACGTTTGAAAAAATGACGATGGCTATAAATAACTAAAATAGAGTTAAAATAGTTTGAACATTTTACCATGTATGGAAATAGCCATTTTAACATTCGGTGAAAATTCCAAGTTCCTACGGCCATTGATTTTTGAATAACAACAAAATATCAAAATAATTGCCTGATGAAAATCCAATATAGCAAAAATGTTTAATTCAAACATAAAAAATAAAAACATAGAAAAAAATTTACTTTCCGGTAAATAGCAAAAAATAAACAAACATCATTTTAAAATCATTACATTCTTTCGCTCCGCTAAGAATCTAAAATACTGAAGCCGATAGAGATGACGATACACCACGACACTTTTTTTGGGGTACGCATATGTGGGCGGACGGATAATTACTGTCATTACTTTCAAATTATTTTTCAAAATCATACATATTCTTAAGAATATTAATTTTCTAGAAGCGACTAAACCTCAGAAAACCTCCCACTATTCACTAAACATGCCATCGCTAACCATGCATCAAAGTCAACCGGTCAACAGTCATCATCGTCCATTATTCATCCAGTATTCATCGTGTTTTACCAGCCGCTAGAGCCTAGATGAGGCTTGTTTGTCCACCACCTGTTCAATGAGTAGACAACAAACGAAAACTCTGACATGGCTAACTAACAACAATGATACAACGTAAATATAAATCTTTTACGAGGGCACGAGGTATATCAGTGCTGTTCCAACGTCATATTTAATTATAATAAAATACTTACATGTTGCTAATTCAACAAAAAAATCTATTTCATACAATGTGCCAACCAGGTTGATGTTCTAATTTGTTTATATGTATATATTACATACGTTGTGTACTAATCGTCGGTAGACAGTAATATAATTTCATTATTTTATTAGCTTTTTAAAAGTTTGTATTCCATAATATTACGTTCTATAATTATTTAATCTCGTAATATGATGTTTCACTAGGTATTGAATTTTATCATGGTCAAATTCGCTTATGCCTTATAAGTTTATAACGATATTTATTTTAAGGGGGCTGGATAATCAGATCCAAACTATGTTATAACCCATTTTTTTTTTTTTTTATGACGTATGAATTATTAAATTTATTTAAAATACTATTATGTAAATCATAATAAAAACACTATAAATATATATTTTTTTTTCATTTGAAAGTAAATCCCAACAACTATAGCCATTAGCTGTTTTTGTTTTGTTGTGTAGGGGAGGACATGTTAGGTTTAGAAAACACGTGTTTTCAGTTTGGCAGATTTTTTTTATTGGGCACCCGTAGATATCTGCCATGTCCGGGTGGGGGATGGCGATTGACGGCATATCACTCCGGACACCTTGACTTGCCCGATGAAAAATGCCACCCGCGGCTGAGGTTTTGAACCGGCGTCGGTGCTAGTCGCATCCGACGCCTTAGTCCACTCGGCCACTCCGTCCCCCACTGTATATTTGAACCTATTATTATATAAGTTATAATTTTTTTTAAATAATTAAACACTGCGAACATAATTTTTAGATTTATAAATTGAGTCATTTTACATTAATATTGTACGAAGCATAACTTACAAAAATATTGTATGATCTTTATTATATAATTATGATTGTTTAAAAAAATATTCAGGTATGACTGTTATGAGCCTTGGATAGTAATCGTGAGACCGCTATAGGAGAATTTGAGGACCAGTTTTCGATTGAAATTGTATTCAAAATTACATCGTTATTTCCGGACTATTATTATACCTGGGATAGTTGTATATACGAACACAATTACTGAACATGTGATAGAAAACCAACCAAATACATTACTGGAAACCGTTATATGTACTTGAAATATCATTGTATTCTGCATCGTTATAATCGGTTTTTAAATTGTTAAATTAAATGTTTAATATTATTAGAATCCCCGTTTAGCACTTAAAGCTTAACAAAAGTATACTTCCAAGTGCTTCCGAGTGCAACCAATTGCATCATCTTATATATTTTAAATTGTATTATGTTTACATAATACAACATTTATTTATGCCCACATAACATAATATTATCGGCATGCCTATAGTTCATTATAAAAATGTCAACGGCAACACTTTCACGGGACTGACATGAAATTAGATTTCAATAATATATAAATTGAATGCATTATGCATATTCAGTAAATTAATAAAACTGAATAGGTACCTATGTTTATTGTGTTGAGTAGGAAACATTGTCAGATAAATACGTGATATATCAATATTGACTATGAATATTACGAAACATTATGGCAAAATATAAAAATAAAAAATATTAATCTATTGTGAGATTATTATAATTATTATAAATTATTATGAATTGAATGACAAATGGTTATAATATAATAATATAACATTGTAAAAGTAATAAATATTTTGATTACCTAGTGATTACAATCTTCATCAAGGTGGATGTATTTTTATAATAGTAAATAAATATTTATAATAATATGTAGGTAGATAATGCCTACCTAGAATGTAAACATATAAATCATTATTAATTTTTGCAAATTCCTCTATTTAGAATTTTTAATGATTTAATAACGGTGAAATACCTACATTCGAATCTATTTAAATATACAATGTGTATAAGTTAGTAGATTACAATAAATCTACATTACCTACTATAATATTTATCTTCTATAATGTATAGGTACAAATTACCCATTCAATAATAAAAACTATTTATAAAAAAATATATATTTTTTTAAGCTAAACACAAATAAGTAAAGTATTGTTCTAAAACCAGTAGTTTTTACGTTACACTACTATGAGAATTTAGAAACAAGTGTAAAATATTATGGAATAAAAAACAAATACTCCAAACTGAATAATAAATAATAAAATTAAGAACAATAAATAATTGATCACCTATGTTTATACATTTTTCTACTTTTTACTATTCTTATAACGTAAAAATCCATAATATATTTAGATTTTCATATTAATTTTCCAAAACGCAAAAAAAAATATTACGAATATTTAACAAAAAAATTGAAATAGGTGCCAAATAGATTTATTGAAGAAACTCTTCTTAACTTAACTTAAAATTGTTTGCGAATACCTACCATGTTTTATTATTATTTATTTCAAATCAGTATTTTAGCACAAAGGTTACTTGCAGTGGCGTATCCTGGTTGCTGTGGGTAGGATTTCGACTTAAACGTGATATCTCCAGTCGTACGTAATACAAACTAAAATATAATATAATATTACTTTTAAGCTTTCAATGATATTTGTCAGAGTGGCCGCAGTAGAAATGCAATCCATAATATAATGTCATAAGATGCATAATAATAGCTGTATCATAGTATTATTACACTCACTTACTACTTACTTATACTATAATACTAATTAGAAATATTGATAAAAAAATAATATAATATTGATAGGTTTAAATATACTAATCCACAATTATTATAGCAACTGACAAAGATGCGAGTAGTTAATTTTAAAAATAATTTACCAACTACGGTCGACTATCGATAATTCAAACCTTCGATAATTCTAAACTTTCGGCAATCCGAAGTAATTGCTCGTTCCCTTAAAAATCTCGTAGTAATTCGAATAAAAATGCATTTAAGCACACTCGGTAATTCGTAGAAAAATTTTATGGGAAACTACCCGCCAATACACGACAATAATTATTCGAAGTGGAACTCTCGGCAATTTGAAGTATATCCACCAAAATGTATTACTTATAATTTACCTTACAATCGTGTATACATTTTGGCGTACATCGATTGCTCTTAAATTACCTTTTTACCTGAAAAAAAAATCTATCGATTGCTTTGCGTATCAACTCCGCCGAACTGTTTTACATATTGATTCCGCCGGGCTGGATATTCGGTTTTCCATTATTAAACGCAGAAGAAGTATAAGTGAAAGCTTTATTGAAGATTTTATGTCAGTCATTCTATTGGTGACGCGAGGTTAATAAAATTTCTGTGATTATCTATGTGATAATGTACTACATTGATGAAACATCAAAATGTAATCCAAAAATATGGACGTCTGTTTATTAAAAAAAAAAATTCTATATAATATATTATTATGATACGTCGGTTAGTGTTTGATACACAATCGGTGGAATCAACATAAATAAATAACCGGCGGAATCAACATAAACAAAAATAAGGTGGAATTGATATTAAAATGGCGGCGTTGATAAAACCCCTTCAGCTTATTACTTCCGATAACAATCGAATTATCGTAGGTACGAAATTTTTTTCCACTACCCAGTAATTCGAAAGTTGTTTTACCCTCTTGATATTTCGAACTACTCAGCAATTTGAACTTTCGGTAATTCGAAATTTTTCATAAGTCCCTTTACCATCGAATCATCCATAGTCGATTGCATGACAATATTTTACCTTACGGACGAAGCTGCCGGTCGTCCAAAACGAGTACCTTAATTAATACCTATTATGTTCACTTTCGTTATTAGAACACATTTCATAATCAATGTCATACAATATATTATATTATTGATAAAACATAGGTAATATAAACTATTTAGTTATAACTTACAATAAATGTATTGTCTTTCATAGTGATATTAGTGGCGTCGTGGGTCGTGGCCATAAAATAGTTTGAAGTATGGTATGAATAAATGTTAAGCCATGGTCACAGGTTGAGGATAAAACTTAGCTTAACATGTCAAGTACCAACACTAATTGTGTTTTGGTGGGCTTTAAAATAAAAACAAAAACATTTGAAGTTTACTAGTCTAATAACTTATAACTTGTTAGCTTAGACACTGCACGATCGACTAACCTATAGATACATATAGGCTACAACCATGTGCCATTCTAAAAGTGTTTTCTGATTTATTATTGCAGATGCAAATAATTATAATTATTGTTTCTATTTCCATTATAATGATAAATTTTCAACTTTAAAACTAAACTAGTTGATCGCCAACGTGGAAATGTCTGTTTAAAATCGGTGTTTGATTATAATTAAAAAAATGTCTAATGAGTGCAAAACAATGTGTCAATCAAACATCACAGAGCTACATTATTGTACCTACAAAAAAATAATAAAAAAAATGTAAAATCTAGTTCTAAGTTCTAACTAATTGTGATTATAATTTATGACGTGCACCGGTTTACTTTATAGTAGATATTACTCAGATTGTGTAAATATAGGTACTTATATATTGTGTTGTGTTTGTGCGTACATATAATATAATAAATTTGGTGACATTGTCTCACTATACAATACAAAAGGGTCAAGCCAAAACTATATTTTTATTCAAATTGTTATTATAATTATTTTTTTTTTAAAGAGGTACCTACTATAATTGTCTATTCTGTACTGGCAAGGCTGGTGATGTAGACAAGGAATTTGGGTTTTATCGCTTGTGTGAAATGTTCGTAAACAAAATTTTTTTACAAGTTTTTTTTTTTTTAAATTTGTAAAATAATTATCACTGTAAGCATTTGTTAATATGCCCTCACACGGCAAATAAACTTTTAGTTGACGACTGACGGGGTCGTAAATTATTCATTACAATTATTACAATCAGATTTGCGTTAATTTTAACTTAGCCGTATAAATATTGTTTTTGAATTTTGTTAAAATGTAACACACCTGCAGATGGTATGATTTTGTTGTATTACGAGTTCATTAAATTAGCTAAAATAATGGTAGTAGTTAAAAATTATTGAAGACTTATTGAATTTTTATTTTGAAAAATCACAATGGGGTTACACAAAAATATTTAATTATTTTTGGATTTTTATTTAATTCTATGCTCTTAATTTTAGCATTATCAACATAATTGTAGGTACATAACATTAAGAAATTATTACACGTAATTCGCATATAATTAACATAAAGTATTTTATTTTTGGACATCCAATATATATCCATGTAAGGACCTGGGCAAACATCGTTTGAATTCAAATATCGATTATCAACCACACGTTCTAAGCCACTAGTCCAACAATAAAATATATTAAAAAACGTGTTTGAAAAAAATCCTTAGGTAATAAATGTTCAGTATCTATTTACATTAGGTTTTAGATTATAAGTTCATTAAATATAGTATATTATATTATTTGTGTATAAATTGATTATCACTAAAATGGAAGTAATATTGGAGGCGGTAAAACTAAACTAAACAATACGTAACATTAAACAATATTTAAATAAAAAATGTTTTGAACGCAATTTTTTTTTATTCAAACTTCAAACCATCTATGGAATATTAATGCTTTTGCCATATAAACTGCTAAACGTGCATATTTTAAAATAATATTATATTATCTGCATAAAATTTCTACTAAAAGGTATGCATCATGAACAATTAAAACCATACAAATTCAACAATAAAAAAGATGGGTAAGTGGATGTCACTCTGCGGTACAGTAGGTTACAACTGTGTCACTGTATAATGGATGGTATTCAATTTGAATTCAATGATAATAATATAATATCATTGTATACGAAAAACGATTCTGAGGGGAGACGGTTTATCAGTGTGGATATTTTATTTATATTGTTATTACTTATTATTAATAAGGTAGCCAGTAAGTTGAATTAATATTATAAAATTGCAACAAAATAACTTAAATCTTTTTATGTAATTGTAAAAGTATCATAGTTTATACTAGTGGCTTTGAAAAATATTTTTAAAAAAAACTAAAATCTTTATTGTTGTTTATTTCAGATTAATTAATATTTATAAATACTATATTATTATAAAATTAAAAATATAATAACCTACTTTAATTTAATTTAATATTAAATTATTTATTATAGATCAATATATTGTACTATGTAATAATTTTTAGACATCAGTTTTGTAACATTAAAATATATTATAGTATATATTATCCAATATCTATATAATAAATATCAATTGATTTTTATGTCATAAATCATAATAAAACTTTTCAAATAATTGTTATGTTTAAAAATAATTTTAGACATATTTGAAAGATTATCTGTATTTGGTAGTATTACACATTTTCTATTCTGATGTCAAAGCTACTTTACAATAATCACCATATTTGTATTGTGAAAGATAAAATAAATTATGTTATAGCCATAGATTTAGGATTATTTAAGATTCGGAATTGTTGAACATGTTTTACTTTTAAATTTTGAAATTCCCCAAATTACCAATTAGATTCAATTTGCTGCCACAAATCACAATCAAAGTTGAAAATGTAATAATTTTTTCTGTTCCTAAAGGTGACGTAAGTGACGAAAAAAATTAAATACACACCGTCGTAAAAGCCATACGTGCTCATATTACTCCACTGAGAATCAAAAATATTAACCTATTTAATATTGAGCAGTGTTGGGAAAATTTATTTTAAAAAGGAATTCGTTCCTGTTGTGAAATTTTAATATTCTCAGTTTATATTTTATTCATATACAAAGTAATTCACTCATATTTTCCCTTTAACAATGCATTTATACAAATTATGATTCATAGAATTTAGTGGGAGACTTACCTGAAAAATAACCGATCATCTAATGGAAATGATTTCACACATTTCGCTTTGCGCATGCACAAAAAATCTAAAACTCAATATGCTATTGTTTAACTTAGGAAGTATAATATAAAATATATAGTATAATGATCGGTGGTAAAATCGGAGGCTTTTTTACTAAACAAAATAAGTTCAACTGCCAACTGCAGTGAAACTCAAATAAATAAAATTACTTTTAGATACTCCTTATTACCATGACGAAAAAAAAAAATCCTTTACACTGTGTACGTATAATAATATGGTGTATCTATATTATAATAAACATAATATACCCATCTACGCTATATTATTATGAATAAGTATGCCAACAACGTAATCTCTGTGATATATGTACCATTTTTTTTGCATGACGTTATTATTATTATTTATTTATTATTTTTTTTTTTTTTTTTAGGGTTAAGGCTTCGACAACTTGGGTNGGGGGTACTACAGGTTTGTTAACACGTGTGTGTTTTTGGCAGAATTTTCGATTTGGGCAGCCGTAGGTATCTGCCATGCCCCGGGTGGGGGATAGCGGCACTTGTTTTCCGGACACCGTGACTTGCCCGTAGAAAAATGCAGCCCGCGGCCGGGAATCGATTAGACCGCTCGGCCACTCCGTCCCCCTATTATTATTTATTATAAATACTAAATAGTAAATACTAGAATAAACAATTGTTTTAGTTCATTGACAATACGAAAGACTAATAAATATAATAAACGATAATCAATT
>WHPZ01588042.1:13185-28229 GCA_016617965.1 Macrosiphum rosae
TTTGTAACATAAACTGTTCAGTATAAACCAATTAAACTGCTTCATTGTAGAAATGATTGATTAATACAAATATTTATAACAGATATAAAATTAACAATGTTATTGTTAACGATAATAATAAGACTCTTGTTAGACGGAAGCCTGAGAATGGACGTAGGTAAATAATTGTCAAGATGTTGTAGACATAATAATATCGTGCTTATATTGAAAACATTTTTTTTTACAATACCTACCTAAAGAATACTATTCTCAAATTGACTGAAAAATTAAAAAGTGCATTGTAAAAAATTGTGTTTGGATTCCATTCTACAGAAGTGATATTTATACTTTATTCTGTTCACATATATTTTTAAATGCTGAAAATAATTGTATTTGAATAATATTATATTTTGATAAGTTTTTGATTTATATTTGTATTTGCTGATTCTAGTGAACTGATAATAAATATAAACTTATAAAATAGTGCAATGATAAATGTTTAGGTAATAACGTGAAAAGTTGATAATTTTGACGACGAAAACTTTTGCATTCAATTCAAACGTGCAAATCATTAATTTATATCGTCTTAATAGCACGAGCGTCGAACATGATTTATATATTACCACTAAATTCATATCCCAAAATGTCATTCAATTTTACTTTGGAATATCTCCTTGGAGTGGTATGATTATTCAATTTAGATTCTTTGTAGTAAGGGAACTTTAATATCTCTATGGTTTTGAATTCTGATAGCGAACAGTAAAGTAATTTATACGATCGAAAAGTTTGGAATTATTATGCGTATAGTATCATTGTATATTTAATTGAAATAATATCTGTTTTATCGTAAATGTGTAACAATTTTCAAGTACGTGAGAGTTATACAAATTTAATACGAATAAAGTTAAATAATTTAAAATATAAGTAGTTAAGTTTGATTATTGGGTCATGTCTTAGATGTGCCCCTATTTTGGAAATTGATAGGTACAGATTTTTATTATGAACTTAAAAGCGTGTATGCAACTGTATTTTATAATTAATAAAGTACCATTATATAGATGCATACCTAATGAAACAATATTATATTATGACACTTTTCGTACGTTTTTCAATATCATATATTTATTACGTATGTTTATGATATTGTTTTCGATTAAAAAAATAAAACTTTAAAAATGATTAGTAAAACCACAAATAAATTGACGTAAAAATAATATTAATTCTATTCCGCTTAGAGTTACATCAGTATTAAGGTGCAATCCGTTTTTTATTTAGAATTCTATTGGAGATGAATCACCGAAGTTTTGAACATATTATTTTAATGTTCTAAAAATCATTATTTGATATAACAAAAAAAACAGAGACCACGTCACAGTTAAACCAAATGAATAGCTTCTGCAGTAAGGAAAAATAATGATAAACAATAACAACATAAAATGTTTTGTATATCCCACTAAACACCCGTGTTTACCATAGAGTATTGTAGGTTATTTTAAACTTTATTACTAAAAAATTTAAGCTATTTATTATACGTAAACCTCCGATCGTTCATCTACAGTTCACACAGACCTACAGCAGTCCGATGATCGATTAACCGATCCGAAATAGTAATCAGTTAAGAACTCCATCATTAAAATACTAACCTCCGTGGTTAGTTTTCATAATATCTGGCACAATAATAATATTTTTAAGGTAACATTAATACGGTGTGCACATGTGCAGAACGTCGTCTGCTCAGTATGTTTTGACTGTTAACAATATTTGAATCGAGAAATATAATATTTTAATCCGCGGGAATTAGGTTAACAACGAATACAGGTCCAGCTTATTACAATTGTACAGAACTGTTATGTAGTGTTTATACAGTACCATTTACTTACCTCGGGCAACCGAACTATAAGTTTTCAATGCAGATAAGTTAGAAGACACGCAGGCAAAACTTACGTGTAGTATTATTTTAAATTGGATTGAATTAAATTTGATACACATGGAATTCATGTTTAGGTTTAGTTAAAGGTTGGTCTTAAATTATTCGTATTAACCATTAACAATAATGGCAAGTATTTTGATTAAAAAATATTTATCACTTCAACATAATAAACATTTAATTATAATATATATAATTTTCATATCATGCCATATCAGTTAAGCTGTGTAATTATTGTAATTCAATGAATTTAAATTAAAAGTAAATCAAACAACATAAAATTTACTTTAAGAATATTAGTTTTACATTAAGTACACTATCAGCGATGTTATTTGATGTTCATTATGTTGATTGTGTAGAGGTTAATATAAATGTTAAATTACCAATTAATTTAATTTTCATCGGTTTGAGTGTTGGGTTTTTTTTATTTATACAATCAACAATGTATTGTATCTGTGAACAATCATTCTAGTGAAAATAGTAGGTTCTAAAAAGTAGTTTAATGATCATAAATCAATAATATGCACTATAAAAGAGATTGTTTCACTATTTACTTTATAGTTTCTCTAAGCACAAAATATATTATAACGCACAAACTAACATTTAATGTTGAACGTTAAATTTGTTATTATGAATTTTGAACAACAAAATAGCTTACAAGTTTTCTCTATTTTTTACGAATTTTGTTAAAATATGAAAGTATAGATGCTTAGAAAAAAATTATCACTATTTATTTTTGATTATTATTATTGGGGTAAAAACACAATATTATGAGTATTTAATGTTCAGGCTTGTTTATTCACAAACGAAAATAGTACCATGTATAAATCGAAAATAAACCAAAAAAGTCAACAACTTCAAATATGAATAACAAAGAAATATTTTGAAAATTATATGATGTCTATAGAAATATTATTGCCGATATTAAAATGTCATAAACATTCAAAACACACGCATTCACAGTCAACTGGTTTTCTATAAGATTTCTGGTTTTCTCGATTGTTCTGAAAAGAACATGGTATTTTTCTTTTCCGCCCTCAAAAAAAAAAAAAAAAAAAAAAAACCGAAAACCATCTTAGAGTTTTAAGAGTTTTTTTTCTTCTATTAAAAGTGTAAAACTGTATAAATATTTAAAAAAAAAAAACAACCAATACATTCATTGCTCTGTTAAGAATCCAATATCACTCACTCTGATTCACTTCGAGTAGTGTATTACACTATTACTCATGATTGAAATATACAAGGTTATTGCACATAATATACCCTTTCTCAATCAAATATTTTATGATAAAAACAAAAATGGCAGCGTAAAGGGACCCAATAATAATCAAGTATGTATGCTCGTAATTTTGAATTTGCTAGCTTTTGTCAGCGTATTTTAGATGATAAGAAAAATTGATATTTTGTTACTGATGATAAGAATCCGAGTCGATATGCAATAACCTGTATATTTCAACCATGGTATTACTACACTATTGTCTATAAGTAAAACAAATAGGTTTATTTTTCAATAAGTAATTCTTACAAGTCGAAAGAAACCATAAAGACAACTGTTGAATAATATTGAACAATTACAGCCAGTTTAGTTTTAAACTAACTGAGCTTCACTCAGAACGATATTTCAAACGTCAACATTTACCATTTATTTTGTTTTTAAAATATTATAATAAACCCCCAGGCGGGTTGCTAGCAGACGATTGAACAAAGCAAGACAAGTGCCCGATATCCAGGAAATATATTCTGTTGGCTAATCGGTTTTTTTCATTTATTTCGTCAGTGATTTGATGTGGTAATTACAATATGAGATTAAAAAATATTAAACTTCTGGTGTTTCTAGTACCTACCTCAACAAATAATAACACAACAACAATACTTAATTTAAGTAATTCTATATTTGTATTACACATTAATTTAATATTTACTAGTTAAACATATTTTTAAGCAAACTTTAAATTTATCGTAAAACCATATTTTTTTGAAACAAACTTTTTGTTAAAAAAAAATCTTATGTATTTGAACAAATCTGCAATTTTCAAGTCACAGTTACTTTCGTTTAAAAATAATTTTCGAAAAACTCGATAGAAACATTCTATTTGTGAAGGATAATGAAAACGATATCATTTTCTAATTAATAGAAATTTCACTAAATTCCTCACAACTCATATTGTATTATATAGGTATATTATATTGTATAAGCAGCATCTACATAAAATTAGGTATTCAAGTGTAAATTAACAATACATTTTGTGTGGAGACACGTCAAATGAAAATAACATCGTACCTACATATTCAAATTTATATAATAAAACACATTTTGATACATAATATTATTAAATAATATTAAAATTTAATTTAGGTTCAAGGAACGTTGTTAAGGACAAAACGGATCCACTACAAACACAAGTCTACAACAGGTAGCGCGTGTGGGGATGATTGACGTTAGCGTCACAGGAATACGGTATAGTAATTAGTTTTGTGCACGATTGAAAGAGCGCTCTCGCGTGGATCTGGAATGCGGAATGACACATGAAACAGAAACCAATGGAATATTTACGACAGAAGTTGAGAGGAATTACCACGATGACAGACTTCAGATATCGTAATGATGTAGAATACAATTAATGTAAAACAAAAGGTGGACAAGTGGGTATACCGCTCTGCTGTACATTAGTTGTCGATCCATGTCGCGTTTTTATGGATGTGTTATAATTGAATTTAAATGATGAATCATTGTATACGAAAAACGATTCTGAGCGGAGACGTTGTGCCGGACTAGCATATATTTATGAATAATCAAATTTAATGGTTAAAACAAAATTTAACAAAAATCGAAAATATCTCATGTCTATAAATAGCGTGACTTTCCGGTAATTTTTTTCTTTTCGATAGATATAGAAAAACTCGCTGGCAACTTTCTAATCTAAAATTTCTTATGTTTGCTACGAAAAGAAAAACTTTTATGAATTTCCAACTGAAAAATAATAATTTACAACGTTTGAAAAAATGACGATGGCTATAAATAACTAAAATAGAGTTAAAATAGTTTGAACATTTTACCATGTATGGAAATAGCCATTTTAACATTCGGTGAAAATTCCAAGTTCCTACGGCCATTGATTTTTGAATAACAACAAAATATCAAAATAATTGCCTGATGAAAATCCAATATAGCAAAAATGTTTAATTCAAACATAAAAAATAAAAACATAGAAAAAAATTTACTTTCCGGTAAATAGCAAAAAATAAACAAACATCATTTTAAAATCATTACATTCTTTCGCTCCGCTAAGAATCTAAAATACTGAAGCCGATAGAGATGACGATACACCACGACACTTTTTTTGGGGTACGCATATGTGGGCGGACGGATAATTACTGTCATTACTTTCAAATTATTTTTCAAAATCATACATATTCTTAAGAATATTAATTTTCTAGAAGCGACTAAACCTCAGAAAACCTCCCACTATTCACTAAACATGCCATCGCTAACCATGCATCAAAGTCAACCGGTCAACAGTCATCATCGTCCATTATTCATCCAGTATTCATCGTGTTTTACCAGCCGCTAGAGCCTAGATGAGGCTTGTTTGTCCACCACCTGTTCAATGAGTAGACAACAAACGAAAACTCTGACATGGCTAACTAACAACAATGATACAACGTAAATATAAATCTTTTACGAGGGCACGAGGTATATCAGTGCTGTTCCAACGTCATATTTAATTATAATAAAATACTTACATGTTGCTAATTCAACAAAAAAATCTATTTCATACAATGTGCCAACCAGGTTGATGTTCTAATTTGTTTATATGTATATATTACATACGTTGTGTACTAATCGTCGGTAGACAGTAATATAATTTCATTATTTTATTAGCTTTTTAAAAGTTTGTATTCCATAATATTACGTTCTATAATTATTTAATCTCGTAATATGATGTTTCACTAGGTATTGAATTTTATCATGGTCAAATTCGCTTATGCCTTATAAGTTTATAACGATATTTATTTTAAGGGGGCTGGATAATCAGATCCAAACTATGTTATAACCCATTTTTTTTTTTTTTTATGACGTATGAATTATTAAATTTATTTAAAATACTATTATGTAAATCATAATAAAAACACTATAAATATATATTTTTTTTTCATTTGAAAGTAAATCCCAACAACTATAGCCATTAGCTGTTTTTGTTTTGTTGTGTAGGGGAGGACATGTTAGGTTTAGAAAACACGTGTTTTCAGTTTGGCAGATTTTTTTTATTGGGCACCCGTAGATATCTGCCATGTCCGGGTGGGGGATGGCGATTGACGGCATATCACTCCGGACACCTTGACTTGCCCGATGAAAAATGCCACCCGCGGCTGAGGTTTTGAACCGGCGTCGGTGCTAGTCGCATCCGACGCCTTAGTCCACTCGGCCACTCCGTCCCCCACTGTATATTTGAACCTATTATTATATAAGTTATAATTTTTTTTAAATAATTAAACACTGCGAACATAATTTTTAGATTTATAAATTGAGTCATTTTACATTAATATTGTACGAAGCATAACTTACAAAAATATTGTATGATCTTTATTATATAATTATGATTGTTTAAAAAAATATTCAGGTATGACTGTTATGAGCCTTGGATAGTAATCGTGAGACCGCTATAGGAGAATTTGAGGACCAGTTTTCGATTGAAATTGTATTCAAAATTACATCGTTATTTCCGGACTATTATTATACCTGGGATAGTTGTATATACGAACACAATTACTGAACATGTGATAGAAAACCAACCAAATACATTACTGGAAACCGTTATATGTACTTGAAATATCATTGTATTCTGCATCGTTATAATCGGTTTTTAAATTGTTAAATTAAATGTTTAATATTATTAGAATCCCCGTTTAGCACTTAAAGCTTAACAAAAGTATACTTCCAAGTGCTTCCGAGTGCAACCAATTGCATCATCTTATATATTTTAAATTGTATTATGTTTACATAATACAACATTTATTTATGCCCACATAACATAATATTATCGGCATGCCTATAGTTCATTATAAAAATGTCAACGGCAACACTTTCACGGGACTGACATGAAATTAGATTTCAATAATATATAAATTGAATGCATTATGCATATTCAGTAAATTAATAAAACTGAATAGGTACCTATGTTTATTGTGTTGAGTAGGAAACATTGTCAGATAAATACGTGATATATCAATATTGACTATGAATATTACGAAACATTATGGCAAAATATAAAAATAAAAAATATTAATCTATTGTGAGATTATTATAATTATTATAAATTATTATGAATTGAATGACAAATGGTTATAATATAATAATATAACATTGTAAAAGTAATAAATATTTTGATTACCTAGTGATTACAATCTTCATCAAGGTGGATGTATTTTTATAATAGTAAATAAATATTTATAATAATATGTAGGTAGATAATGCCTACCTAGAATGTAAACATATAAATCATTATTAATTTTTGCAAATTCCTCTATTTAGAATTTTTAATGATTTAATAACGGTGAAATACCTACATTCGAATCTATTTAAATATACAATGTGTATAAGTTAGTAGATTACAATAAATCTACATTACCTACTATAATATTTATCTTCTATAATGTATAGGTACAAATTACCCATTCAATAATAAAAACTATTTATAAAAAAATATATATTTTTTTAAGCTAAACACAAATAAGTAAAGTATTGTTCTAAAACCAGTAGTTTTTACGTTACACTACTATGAGAATTTAGAAACAAGTGTAAAATATTATGGAATAAAAAACAAATACTCCAAACTGAATAATAAATAATAAAATTAAGAACAATAAATAATTGATCACCTATGTTTATACATTTTTCTACTTTTTACTATTCTTATAACGTAAAAATCCATAATATATTTAGATTTTCATATTAATTTTCCAAAACGCAAAAAAAAATATTACGAATATTTAACAAAAAAATTGAAATAGGTGCCAAATAGATTTATTGAAGAAACTCTTCTTAACTTAACTTAAAATTGTTTGCGAATACCTACCATGTTTTATTATTATTTATTTCAAATCAGTATTTTAGCACAAAGGTTACTTGCAGTGGCGTATCCTGGTTGCTGTGGGTAGGATTTCGACTTAAACGTGATATCTCCAGTCGTACGTAATACAAACTAAAATATAATATAATATTACTTTTAAGCTTTCAATGATATTTGTCAGAGTGGCCGCAGTAGAAATGCAATCCATAATATAATGTCATAAGATGCATAATAATAGCTGTATCATAGTATTATTACACTCACTTACTACTTACTTATACTATAATACTAATTAGAAATATTGATAAAAAAATAATATAATATTGATAGGTTTAAATATACTAATCCACAATTATTATAGCAACTGACAAAGATGCGAGTAGTTAATTTTAAAAATAATTTACCAACTACGGTCGACTATCGATAATTCAAACCTTCGATAATTCTAAACTTTCGGCAATCCGAAGTAATTGCTCGTTCCCTTAAAAATCTCGTAGTAATTCGAATAAAAATGCATTTAAGCACACTCGGTAATTCGTAGAAAAATTTTATGGGAAACTACCCGCCAATACACGACAATAATTATTCGAAGTGGAACTCTCGGCAATTTGAAGTATATCCACCAAAATGTATTACTTATAATTTACCTTACAATCGTGTATACATTTTGGCGTACATCGATTGCTCTTAAATTACCTTTTTACCTGAAAAAAAAATCTATCGATTGCTTTGCGTATCAACTCCGCCGAACTGTTTTACATATTGATTCCGCCGGGCTGGATATTCGGTTTTCCATTATTAAACGCAGAAGAAGTATAAGTGAAAGCTTTATTGAAGATTTTATGTCAGTCATTCTATTGGTGACGCGAGGTTAATAAAATTTCTGTGATTATCTATGTGATAATGTACTACATTGATGAAACATCAAAATGTAATCCAAAAATATGGACGTCTGTTTATTAAAAAAAAAAATTCTATATAATATATTATTATGATACGTCGGTTAGTGTTTGATACACAATCGGTGGAATCAACATAAATAAATAACCGGCGGAATCAACATAAACAAAAATAAGGTGGAATTGATATTAAAATGGCGGCGTTGATAAAACCCCTTCAGCTTATTACTTCCGATAACAATCGAATTATCGTAGGTACGAAATTTTTTTCCACTACCCAGTAATTCGAAAGTTGTTTTACCCTCTTGATATTTCGAACTACTCAGCAATTTGAACTTTCGGTAATTCGAAATTTTTCATAAGTCCCTTTACCATCGAATCATCCATAGTCGATTGCATGACAATATTTTACCTTACGGACGAAGCTGCCGGTCGTCCAAAACGAGTACCTTAATTAATACCTATTATGTTCACTTTCGTTATTAGAACACATTTCATAATCAATGTCATACAATATATTATATTATTGATAAAACATAGGTAATATAAACTATTTAGTTATAACTTACAATAAATGTATTGTCTTTCATAGTGATATTAGTGGCGTCGTGGGTCGTGGCCATAAAATAGTTTGAAGTATGGTATGAATAAATGTTAAGCCATGGTCACAGGTTGAGGATAAAACTTAGCTTAACATGTCAAGTACCAACACTAATTGTGTTTTGGTGGGCTTTAAAATAAAAACAAAAACATTTGAAGTTTACTAGTCTAATAACTTATAACTTGTTAGCTTAGACACTGCACGATCGACTAACCTATAGATACATATAGGCTACAACCATGTGCCATTCTAAAAGTGTTTTCTGATTTATTATTGCAGATGCAAATAATTATAATTATTGTTTCTATTTCCATTATAATGATAAATTTTCAACTTTAAAACTAAACTAGTTGATCGCCAACGTGGAAATGTCTGTTTAAAATCGGTGTTTGATTATAATTAAAAAAATGTCTAATGAGTGCAAAACAATGTGTCAATCAAACATCACAGAGCTACATTATTGTACCTACAAAAAAATAATAATAAAAATGTAAAATCTAGTTCTAAGTTCTAACTAATTGTGATTATAATTTATGACGTGCACCGGTTTACTTTATAGTAGGTATTACTCAGATTGTGTAAATATAGGTACTCATATTATATTGTGTTGTGTTTGTGCGTACATATAATATAATAAATTTGGTGACATTGTCTCACTATACAATACAAAAGGGTCAAGCTAAAACTATATTTTTATTCAAATTGTTATTATAATTATTTTTTTTTTAAAGAGGTACCTACTATAATTTTCTATTCTGTACTGGCAAGGCTGGTGATGTAGACAAGGAATTTGGGTTTTATCGCTTGTGCGAAATGTTCGTAAACAAAATTTTTTTTACAAGTTTTTTTTTTTTAAATTTGTAAAATAATTATCACTGTAAGCATATGTTAATATGCCCTCACATGGCAAATAAACTTTTAGTTGACGACTGACGGGGTCGTAAATTATTCATTACAATTATTACAATCAGATTTGCGTTAATTTTAACGTAGCCGTATAAATATTGTTTTTGAATTTTGTTAAAATGTAACACACCTGCAGATGGTATGATTTTGTTGTATACGAGTTCATTAAATTAGCTAAAATAATTCAAAATTATTGAAGACTTATTGAATTTTTATTTTGAAAAATCACAATGGGGTCACACAAAAATATTTAATTATTTTTGGATTTTTATTTATTTCTATGCTCTTAATTTTAGCATTATCAACATAATTGAAGGTACTTAACATTAAGACTTTATTACACGTAATTCGCATATAATTAACATAAAGTATTATATTTTTGGACATCCAATATACAGGGCGTGTCCCGTGAGGATTTACTCATTGCGATATCTCCTGAAATAATGGAGATATCGTAATTCTGTTTTTTTATTAAGACTAACAGATTATTATTTATTTATTATTTTTTTTTTTTTTTTTTTAGGGTTAAGGCTTCGACAACTTGGGTCATTAGCCTGTGGTACTGTAGGGGGGGGGTACTACAGGTTTGTTAACACGTGTGTGTTTTTGGCAGAATTTTCGTTTTGGGCAGCCGTAGGTATCTGCCATGCCCGGGTGGGGGATAGCGGCACTTGTTTTCCGGACACTGTGACTTGCCCGAAGAAAAATGCAGCCCGCGGCCGGGAATCGATCCGGCGACGGCTGCGTCGCAACCGACGCCTATTAGACCGCTCGGCCACTCCGTCCCCCTATTATTATTATTTATTATAAATACTAAATAGTAAATACTAGAATAAACAATTGTTTTAGTTCATTGACAATACGAAAGACTAATAAATATAATAAACGATAATCAATTATAAACTGTAGGTAATATAGTAGGTATTCCTTAATGTTTTGTCAACTAGAAAATTAAATTAATCTGTACCTTTGTAAAAATATAAAACTAATAAGTCACATTAGACGTGATTATTTAAATCCAATATTAAAATAATATGATCATTTTCATTGACTATAGAAACATTATTATGCGTAAAAAAATTTAAATGGTTTTTTTTTTATTATTATTATTATTATTATGACCAAGCAGAATAGACTTAATTGCTTAACAATTGAATTATTTTAACTAGTTTAGGCTTGTATTTTGCGTATACTTCAAAAGTACAGTATGGACTATCTATAGGTATTTGATAATATACAATAGCAATACTTATACTGAGTAACACGAAATGTAATTTAAATACCATAATATAATGTTCAGTGAAATAATTGAATTTAATCTGATTGTCGTATAATATAATATTAGGACACATTTTCGGAACGAAATAATATTGATTAGTTAGTTTGACTTAATTTTATTATGTTGAAAGTAAATATGATACATACCAAAATGAAATAAATTAATATAACTTAATAGGTAACTATCCAGATTTTAGGAAAACTAGTGTGTAATTATTTTTCATTAAGCGCAACACAATTTATTTAAATTAAATTAAATTGTATACATTATAAGTTTTGATGAAGTTTCCACATAAAGTAGACTACTTTTTTAGGCTACTAATTTCAGGTGGCTATTTAAATGCCTTTGTGCGATGAAAGGGTATTGTTATTTTAAATTTGACAGCCACTGTAAGATAATCCATTAAAACATAATTATGAGCCGGTCTAATACATATAGATGAATGAATAAAATCTTGTTTTTAAGAAGTTGGGAAACTTAAAGAATGGTTTTTACACTTTTTAGTAATTTTAAACAATTTCAGAAACATTAGAATTTCGAACCGGTGAAGGTGAAAATTACTCAAAAATAATAAATAAATAGGATAAAATCTTTCAAATTTTAAAAAATGTACTTACACATAAGTATAATGCATTTATAACAGTGGCTTTTCGATTTATTTAGATATTTTTTCTGTTTTGACTTGTTCAATTGTTTATGGTATGGGTAACCAGGTGCACCACATCAAATTTTGGACCACTGTACTAAATGTTTTTGAGAGCCCTATACAAAACCTCCGAAAAAATACAACAAATTAAAAACGATAAGGGCGTCTCGTACACGATTTCTATGTGATAAATGGTTAACCCATCACAGCTTAAAATAACAAAATTGCTTATAAAATAAGTATTCCCATCAAAATTTCAAAAATTACAAATACATTTCAACTGGCCACCGTACTGCAGGTTCAACAGGTTTCCCCTTTTGCGGGAGCTTTGGGTATCATATTTTCAACATACCTACGCATAATAATAATTGTCCGTAGATATATGATTATGGTCGATTGATTCCTTGGTCATTCCAATAGATATACCTATACTATGGGGCATGGGCTCATAATAGTTTTGAGTAGGTATGCGAGTTTGTAATAAGTTTACAGTTTTAAATAAATCGATTTTCTGTCTTAAGAATTTCTGTATAGTAATTATATTAGTTTGTTCCTGGCCGTGACACCATAGTATGGAATTTTCACTGTATTCGTGCGCTTTGTTATATTTGTATTGTACGCATTCCAATCACTCGTATACTATAAACTTTGTCTTATATTTTATGATTCTACCTAATAGAATATTTAATAAGCGAATAGTACATTATTTATTAAGTATCAGCATTTATGGATGAGTGGAAATGAATATCAACCTTGGTCGTATTTTGTGATTATTAGATAGGTACCTACCTAGTATCCAGCTGTTCGAAACTGCAATAATTAATGAAGTAGATTCAACACGACTGTTAACATCAAAATACAGCTTTTGTGGTACCTACATTATCATATTATAATATATTTATATAATAATATTTTATACACGCACTTTGTATTTCTTGTTAAACGATTTATACTCAATGTGTCTGAGTGCGAGATGAATATTTAAGGTCTGTCCAGAACTTTTTAAAGATAACTGCATTTTCGTGGATAACAAAATATAAACGATTGGAATATAATTTTGAATACTAAATTGTTTAGAAGGCAGGTCCGATGCTGAAAAATCAATATCAAAATCAAACACGATAAACACTGATTTATATTATTATATTGGTTACACTAATTATTAATATTGTAATTTAAACTATAGATATTTGAAATAAAATGATTTTTGTCCGTTGCATATGGTAATATCGGCGATTATAATATTTTTCACTCGGAATGTATACTTAACGATTAACACTTATCAGTGGTAGTAACAATTTTTGTATAACAACAGTACTGAAGTATAATTTGCATGCACGAACATAACACGTTTAAACCAAACATTATTATCGTTCTTAGGGTGCTGTTATTGAGGACCTCTATTACTCGTCATATTTTTAGTAATATACTTATTTTGTAACTTTCTACATGAAAATCAATAAGAACATATCATTTTTTTTAACCTAACATAGTATCTAAACTTATTTTAGTTTTGATAGTTTGATTTTCCAGTCACATCTCACAAGTATGTTTGTTTCTAAAAAAATACATTTCACTTTTTTTTAAACGATTCATCTTAAATTACTTTCAGACTACTAGTTTATAATTTTCTACAGAAAAAATGTTTAAAACAATTGTGTAAGTAAAACAATGGTTTTTATCAACGTTTAACTTCATTAACATGATATACCTAATATGTATCATAGGTACAAATAGAGTTATTAAGAAATATTTTTAGTAGCAGTTTTAATTTTACTTGGAAATTTGAAGAATGAATGTGTATTACATTATTACACTATATTATTATAGTATAATAGTACCTAGTGTTTTTTTAAATAAATATTACTTGTTATGTGAGTAAAGACTTTATAAATGAGATGAAATTGAAAGTAGGTACCTATCATATACAAGATTCGATTAACAAATCCAGATACTGCATACATGATAATTAAGCTGTCTAATGTTAGTTCGAAAAAGAAAATAACTTTTTATTTGTACATTTTAAATTCAATTACTATTTTGCAATATAGATAAACTACACTTGGTATTTATTACCTGCTTTGTACTCGATTATTTAGAATTTCATCTCCCTTATACTCTCTCACAAAATATTATTCTTACGAAATACCCGTAAAATCAAAACTTGACTAGATAGTTACCACATGCCCACATCCATAACACATGGTTATAATATTGTAATATTGTTCATGTCAGTAATGTTGCAGTGTTGCACCGTAATTTGTGGCATCAATATTCTGTACACCTTAAGTCTTGAAAAGTACCCAAATCCATCTGATATACTCCCTCTCTGATATACTATTCAATATTTGAACCTTTATTAAATATTTGACTAGGTCTTTATATTATGGTTCTTTATAATAATATGAATTTTATTTGTTTATAAAATTGGTTCTTCAATAATATAATATTTGAATATATTCAATCTTTTAGTTTTGGAACATTTTTTAAATTCATAACTAAGCAATAAAATTATAAGATTTAAAATTTAAAACTGTTTCTGTAACCTCTTTTTACGAAATAAAAGAATAAATATTTCACATTACCCCCATTACATGATTGCTAATACAAAATATATGGTTATTTAAGATTTTAAGTGGAACAATGGATGTATTAGTAGAAGTGTTTTTTTGTTCTTATAATTTTGGGTCTGTCATCATTGTGTCTGCACTTTTTGCATTGGTAAAACTTATTGAA
>WHPZ01588043.1:0-11172 GCA_016617965.1 Macrosiphum rosae
CTTAACAAAATATATTATTGCATGATTTAGAAATAAAGGTATGATGTGTTTTTGAAATGAATAAAAGTTCCTTTGAATTCAGCATATAAAATATAAATATAAATATAAATATTAAAATATATATTTTCGAATATGTTTTATACCAACTTGTATTTATACACATAAATACGAGTAGGTATCATATTGGTTTAGTTGTAGCCTTGTAAGTATTATAGATACTACTTTTCTTAAAATATGTATTTTAATTTATACATATATCAGACATAAGCATATCAGTTATCAATACATAGGTACAAAATATTATGCAAAATCATTGATCATGAAAGTTGAATTAACTTTGAAATTACACCATAATAAAATATTAAAATAATATTTTGTTTTATATTCATAGTAGTGATGATGAACCGGTTTAATGACAAGAAATATCAGCGGTAATTGAAATTATATGACATGGGGGGGCGGGGGTGGATGGTTTATGACTAAATTCAAAACTAATACATCATTATTTTGTACAATAGCTCCGCGGTATTTTCTGTTAGAAAATGTAAGTTACCTAGCTACCGCAATAGCTATAGTACTGATTGTGGTAAACCTTAAAACTACAAGTAGATACATTATAGAAAATGATATAACAAATGGTAACTCACCGGGACAGATATAAAACATTTCTTATTTGATTTTCAGATTTAGTAGATGAATTTATACGATTTACGTCCATTTGTAAGTAATTAATTTCACTTTAAAACATTTATCACAGGTATAATAGTTACATACTAGCCACAAGGTAGGTTAACTGTTAAGTACACAGTATAAGTTATAGCTAAGTATAACAATAACAACATAACATTCATCTAGCAGAAATAATTAAAAAAAAAATCACCATACCTAATAAATTATACCAAGTATATTTGCCCAGGTGAATAAATCTTAGTACCTACTTAGTTGCAAAATTTAAAACATTTCCCATGTAAGACACTAAGGTTAGTAATGTAAGTCTAGTAATCAAATATCAAATATAATTATATAAATCAAAATAGTTAATACTTAATCATCAACTTTACGTCTTTACAATTCCATAAATAAATTATATCATGTTGCTTATGTAATACAAATTATATGATATATATTATAATATATGGGTAATAATAACTTTTTTTATAATAATTTAACTCAAGTCATATAATTTGGACATGAAATCTTAAAATCAAATATATTAAGGACAACATTATATTTCAGGGCAATTTTATAGATTTGATATAAATTTATATCTTAAGTACAGTAAGTTAGATTTTCATTATATCTACTAATTGTTATGCAATTTGAAATATTTTATCATTTTTTAAATTTTATTATAAATATTGAAGAATTTTATTTAAAAATGTATTAATATACCTATACTGTTGATTAGTTAACACAGGTATATCTTAGTCTTGTTATTCCATTATATGTTAGTATAACCAATGTTATAATATATACGAGTTATGGAGGTACTGTACAACAATCAGTCTAATTGGTTGCAGCATGTAAAGGTCCATAAGATGTTTAGTCGAGAAACGTTAGATCTATGAATTTTAATCCAATATATTTTAATTTTATCCTATAAAGTTAAGGCTACAATATGGTATAATCCAATATATTTTTCGTTAAATCTTTGTGTTCCAATAAATATTGAGTAGATCTAGAACTAAGAACAAATTCAGGAAAGTTGGAATGAAGGAACCATAACCCTGTATAAAAAAAGGGAATAGAATAGATTGCACATAACTACAGAGGCCTAGTCTTCTTAAACTCAGCATATAATATCTGCTCTAAGATATTGTTAACTCACATGGAAACATACATATAGGAATGCCTAGGTGAATACTAATATGGATTTCGGAAAGGTAGGTCAAGAACCAAACAGCTAGCCATCATAGGGTAGATAATTGAAAGGAAGTATAAACCTCACCAAAATATCTGGCAGGTATTTGTTGACTTCAGAAAGTCATACGACAAAATACATAGTACGATAATGAACGACTTTGGTTTCCCGGAAAAGTTAATAAATAAAACAAAAATATGCATGGAAGGAGAAAAATACAGGGCGAAAGTAGAAAATGGACGTCGTTACATTTCACAGTGAATACGGGATTGAAACAATGTGATTCGTTGTCCCCTGTTTTGTTCAACAGCCTTAGAGAAAGTGGTCGAAGGACTTCAACCTAGTGAAAGTGGTATTCAGATATATCAAAGCAGAATAATGGTTCTCGGTTTCGCAGATGACTAATATATTCTAGGCGAGTCTTTAGAGGATGCAGCTAAAGTAACCAGACCCCTGGGCAATGAGGTGAAAAAATAGGTCTTCAGATTAATGTCATTAATCCAAAATAATGGAACTGCTTGAAATTGATAAAGACCCCAGAGATCCGGGATAAGACAACAGTTTATGTATGAACAGTTCGAAGACTTAGGCGCTACTCTAAGTATAATAAATTACTGGGCCAAGGAGAGAGGCATCCGTATAAATAAGGCTGAATAAGCGTATTTTGTGTTGGCAAAATTCTTTGGATTCAAATCTCTTTCCAGAAAGACCAAAGTAAGACTATACATAGCAATAATAAAACCTACTTTAAAATACGGTTGTGCAGCGTAGACAACGACCAAACAAGCAAAAAGAAGGATGAGGACGTTTGAAAACAAAATATAGAGAAGAGTATGTAGCCCTCCTTATGGTGAAGTAACAGATAATTGGAGAATATGCAATAAGGAACTATACGATATGTCGATGCGGTTGATGTGACGCCGGTGACTATTTTTATCAAATGACAAAGACTACAATGGCTTGGACACGTTATGAGAAGAAGGGAGAGTAATACAGTCAAGTCAGTAATAAAATGGAAACCACTTGGAAAGAGACCGCGTGGAAAACCCAGGAAAAGATGGTTCGATGTAGTCGAAGAACACCTAAGATAGACGAGAATAGACACATGGAGAGAGATGGACGACTGGACGACTGGTCGTGGTGCAATGTTGTATTGGTAGTTTGAATTAATATCTCTAATAGCTAATAGCCGTATTGTAGAGAAAATACTAAAGCAACAATTAATATATTCATTAAAATTAATAAGTATATATACAAATATTCATTTAAAGTAAATATCTTATCCATTTTCAGAAATCCTCGATGCATCGAAACCCTTTGGTATGTTAAATAAATACATATTATTTTATACAATGATATTATTTGAATATCGCCTTACAATTATTTTTTTTCTTACTTTTGCTTAGCTTATATATTAATATAAATTATAAGCTGTAAATCTAACACATATCATATCAGATGTATACATACGGCACATACCTAATGTATTCCTATTATTGTAGTTATCAGTTATCACTGATTTCCTCAACACATTTGTATAATACTATTTGTAAATACTTATTACTTGTAATTCGTATACATAAATTTGGGTAATTGTTTATGTACTTACAGGTAGTCTATTTAATTATGATGAACCTACGCTTGATGTGATCGATGGAGGTGAATAAACTAAATTTAATTTGTATCAGACTAATCACTTATTATTCCCATTTAGGGCTATTTATTTATGTATAATATTAACTTGTAATCATCTATATTCTATACCGTTCTAATACCTATTAAAGGAAATTTATCACACTAATATAAATTAGGTACCTACATGACAAAGCATTTCATAATATCCAAGCTTTTTAATTATAATATCGTTATGACGTAAAATAGAACAAGGGGGTTCATCTTTGAACATACAGGGGGCACTGTACTTTTTCAATAATATTGACGTTTCTGTTATCCTGTTAACAGATATAATATGTAAGTTTACGTAGCATAATATTATATGACTGTAGTTTAAATCCAGGAATTTGGTAGTTGTTACTATTACTATATTAGTTGGGATATGTTTTTTGACGTAAGGAAAGGACAGCTTCACTCTGTTCTGCTAGATTTTGTAGGTACATACACATAGCTCGTGTTAATCCTTCAACATTGACTTGTAAGTTGTATTATGATTGAGTTGTTTGTTTGGCTAGAATTTTCAGTGACCAAGACCGTTGTCAAAGCTCTTATAAAGGCTATTTATAATGTATAGTTTGGATTTGCATTCGTGTTGTGTGATCGCATGAGGCGATAGACAACGGTCGGGTCGTTGGCTATCAGTCGACTTGTTTATCCCGTACACCGACACGATGATAGTAATTTGGTAATATACCTACTAGAAATTAGTACTACTATGATGGAATTTGCCATTTTTTGCTACCGGCCCACTGAGATTTTCTCGGTAGCTCATTGGTTCAATCTGCGCCTGGTAAGTTATAAGTGTTTAAAGTTTTTATGAGCTTTATAGAGGTATACCGAATTAGTTGATCTACTAATAACTACACTGATCAAAACTCTAATACTTATAACTTATAAGTAATAATAGGTAACTTTAAATAGTGTTTTTTTTATTATATTGAGATATATATCTATAATCTATACAATTTTGTATGTACAATAAGTAGGTTCGATAATTGACAGTAAAAATAGGTTGACATGAATCTTAAGATTAGGAAGGATACCCAGTGGTAACACATAATAAAAAAAATACTTAAATCTTAATATAACCACATTGTATATAATCATGTTTAATACAAAACATTATATCAATTATTCTTAAAATGTAATTGACATTTTTCATAATGGTTTATAATACCCATATTTAAATAATTTTCAGCAAAACTGACAGCACTCGAAGCGTTTAAAAAATATTTCAAAGAAAGTATGTAATCATTATATTCGTCTTCCATTTATTATAATATTATAAACATTTAAGTCATTTAACATTATCAAATTAACTTATCAATTTAATTTTAGAATTTAAATATATAGTTAGAGAGTAGGTACTGAATAAAACAATTAACTAATAAAACAAGAAATCATACTATAGAAAAATATAACTAATATATAGATAGGTAGGTACCTATTAAAGTATAGGTACATATTTTTAATATGAGTTTTATTTTAATTGCCAATTCTTTGTATAATAAACAAGTAATTTAAAATTGGATTGCGATGTAGGTACCCATGCATTTATAATTTAAATCCAAATTACCGAGTAATTAAATTAATAGTTTAATATAATATATTATATACAAAGTATGTCTAATGTATATTGTGTGTCATACATCGTATATATTATATTTATTTTGAATGTTATCTAGCACACTTCATAATTAAAAAATACTTTCTAATTGATTTAGCAAATAATATGTTCATTATTCACTATTTTTATATCACTGTGTGTTTTAGGTTTGGATGACAGTTATAATATAGTTCTTAACATGGATATAAGTAAGTAACAACCAACAAATTACATAGGTATATAATATTTATGATAATTATCATCAAGTTAATTTGCAATCTTTATTAAGGGCAAGTTACAGTGACATTTGTTGTCTCCATCTTAAAAGTGCGTAACATAGCAAATTTTATCAGACCACGTTTATCTCCGTTAGCTTAAAAATTAGAGCGAATTTACCTCTTATACAATTTAAAGTTAAGGTCATTATCTAGACAATGACATAGGCTTTTTATTATATTTTAATTTTAAAGCTAGTTATGAGTATTTTAAGATGTACAAACAGTTTACAATTTCAAAATACACATAAATTGATTTAAAATTAAAATATAGTAAAAAAGCCTATGTCATTGTCTAGATAATAGTCTTACCTTTAAATTTTATAAGAGCTCAATTCGCTCTAATTTTTAAACTGACGGTGATAAACGTGTTTTTCTGAGGGTAAAATTTGATATGTTACGCACTTGTAAGAAGGAGACAACAAAATATGGCACTGTAACGTCCCCTTAACTTGGTTAGTTGGTTGATGATTGTTATTCTACAGATTATCGTATATTATTATATAGTATAATATTCTATCATTAATAAACTGGAAAATTAGTAACAAACTAAAATAGCACGCATTAGGAAATTTAACATGAATATCAGTAGCATATTTCTCAGATTTTCGGAAAATCGTTTAAACGTTTTTGAAAAATTAAGTCATAGTGACATAGAAATCATAATCACCTGTTAATAATTATAGAGAATGTTTAAATGATTAAAATGAGGTACCTATTCATTTATTTAATAGTCATATTGCTCAAAAACTTGACTGGCGCTTTATACAAAATTCTCAGATCTTGTAAATGGCTATATCTAATACACCAATGTATTATTAAAACATATTTGATTAAGTTCCATGTCATTAATAACAAATAATATCAATACATTTTTCATAGTGTGTGTTTAATTAGTTGTCTCCGTGTATAACGGAGTATACAACATACTAAATTTGTGACTTGCGCATTCAACAGAACCACCAATCTTGAGTTAAAATTAATTCGAATTTACAATATTTTAAAATCATCAATGCTTTAACTTAAAAAGGTAAGAAATCAGAGTTAAAATAATCAATGTTTTACGTTGAAAATTTAAGATGTTATAATTTTTAAGCGAGTTGCCAGTATTACAATATAATAGTATTGTATAAGTGTATATTAAAAATATTCATTACTGGCTTAAAAATTTAAATATCGTGAAAAACAATACCTAACTAACAAACACAAATTATTCTTATACCTTAAACTTTGATAATAGGTCAATTAAATCTATAGTAATTAAGAAATTAAAGCTAGGCCCACAAAGGAACAAAACAATGTTTTTGTTTTTAAAAACGATATAAGTCCCGACCATCGACGTATGGGAAATATGTGAGACTTGAGTTTTTGTTTTGTTTTTTTTTACTACTATTATTTGACTATGTACCTTCCTATGTATTGTATTTATAACACAAAATTGGTTCTGCTGAATGCAATTTTTCCGTTTTACGTGTATTTATGACGAAGATAACACATGCGAGTGCGTCATCTTAATAGAAAAACTATTTATGTTATTTTGTTTATTTTATAAATAGACGAGCTCGACGACTCAAAAAAAAATATCTATTATAAAAGGAGTAAGATATATTTCTCTAATACTTTAATATTATAGTAAATTACCTATTTAAATAATGTCCACAATATACTCTGTTCAGTGAAAGAACACGCAAATTCTACGCATCCCCAAGCGAAACCCTGCCATCGAGACTGGTTCCACCATATGACAGGGTGTCGTGCATGATGGAGATGCGCAGAAAAATCGATTTACGTCTGGCCGCTACTTGTCGGAATATAGTATAAAACTGGGAACTTGTTGAATTTGAATTCAATGACTAAGTATTGCTTACGAAAAACGATTCTGAATGGAGACGGTCTACCGACTGAAAGCCCAAGGATATATTCTTATATTTATATATTACTATTAGGTAGCAATTTATTTTTCTATTCTTAATGTATATATGTAATACTATTATAATATTATTTCATATAATATACCTAACATTGATGGTTGTACCTATTACTTGTAAAAACAAAATCTATTCTGTCAAAACCTGGTTTGCATAAAACAATTTCAGTTTTTTCCTAATTTTTGTTTTGTTTTTCCCGAATGTTATGAAAAGTGTTTTGAAAAATCAAATCTAATTTTTCTACTAATAAAAATTAATATTTAAACATTTTTATTTTCAGCGTTGATGACTCTGAAAAACATCTTTCAAGTGCACTTTAGTAAGATCATAATTCATAACCAAGAAAAGTATTAATAAAAAAGAAAAAAAAATTCCAAACACTACATGACTACATAATATGTAAAGAGTATGAAATAACATAAATGTACAACATATTATTCAATATTAATTATACAATAATTTATTATGGACTAAATATTAAAAATAAAACTAAATACACGTTAGGAATTCTCATAGTTCCTCTTTTCTGCTCCAAAATATTTAGTAAAATATCAAAATAATTAATTAACTGATGTTTTCTTTGTAGAAGAAACAGAAACAGAATCCATATCCAAATTTGTTCTACGAAGTAAGATATGATTTTTTAATAACTTTTCGTTTTGTCATATTACGAATATCCTACCTATTTCACAAAACAAAAATAATAACCTTTATTAATTATGATACAATTTACCTCTTCTATACGATTTATTGGATAATCTACAAATATTATGGTTTATAGAATTTTTTTCATTTTTTTGTAAAAAAAACTATATACACTAAAGGGAGATTGGATAATTTTTATTATTTTATGGACATTACGAGAATTTGAATATTTAGAGCTACATAGGTAATATAATGCATAATATATTATAACGCTATTTCTGTACAATCTATTCAAATAAAAATATTTAGAACAATTGAAACATATTTTTGCCGAAAAACAAAAAATTAACCATTATTTATTTACCAAATCTGTAAGTGAAGAGGGTATTAATAATAATGTATTATAATTTATAGCATGTACGTAACTTCTAAAATGAACTGTAACTTCTAATAAAATACTTTTATTTTTAGTGGTCTTTGTAGCTGACGCTATATTGAAGTCGGAAAAAACCAAACAGAGTAAGTTAAATACCAAGCACGATATAAAATATAAGTACCTACAGGTTACCTACTCAACATAGCATTTATTTAAATGCATATTGTATATCTTTGATTACGACCTGTAAGAAAAGCATCGTAGAGCATAATGTATATTTGAAATTTTAATGATATATATACATATATAACTTACTTACCATTTACTATATGTATATATATATATATATATATGTTTTTTTTATTCAATACATATATAATATTATATACCTACAATTTACACCGAGAGCACTAGTTAGGTGTTGACTGTTGAGTAACCTGTTAATCTTCTTGAATCGCGTATCAAACGAAATATATTGTACGGTATAGTTTGAATAATTAGTTTTGATTGATATAAATATATATATATATATTATTAATATAAGAAAATTAAACTTCTAAAGCCCTATAGGGTGTAAGGTATAACAAAATAAGGAACACGCTCTATAATAAACAATAAATTAGTTCAAAGTATGGATACCTAGCTAATCGACTATAAATTTCATAACTTTTCTCATTTAGCCAACCGATTGTGTTCGTTAGCTCGTGTATCACATTTTGACCCTTCTTGAAATTATTGTGAGGTTTTTACGAATTCTACGTAGTGCGTAATTCAGTAGTTGTAAACAGGTAACTTATATACACCGATTTGAAACATATTATGAATAGATATAAGTGAAAATATTATTGTTATTAAACTTTAACTTCTATGAGTTATGACTTATGAAGAAAGTATAGGTATGTTTAATTATTCAATGGAACCCTAAATTATTTTCCAACATGCATTATCCATGTATAAGTAATGAGTATGAAATTTGATCAGTAGTCATTACCTAGTTTCGTTTTATGATACTACCAAGAAAATCGAGAATTAATCATTAAATACCTATACGTACAACGATTATAAACCTGGTCTGTTGTTCATGCCAACATTTCTTCAAGACAGCACATCCTAACATTGTTTTAAACATTATATTTCATAATTATTAAATATTGATAATTTTGAAAAACTGTATCATTAATTTGACTCTGTAAGAATGCAAAACACAGGTTGTTTTTTGTTTAATATATGGTGTTTCTTTATTCTTACGTTTTGAAAAGAATTATTATTTGTACTCAATTGTTTACAGTATATTCTTTTCGTTTTACATGTGCTCGGTTGAGCTACAGATATTTTTATTTTAATTCAAAATGTTTAACTTATTCAATCTTGTTTAACAGTGTTTTCTTTTAAAATACATACGCTCGTTGAGCCACAGATATGTTTTTTAAATGTATAATGATAAATACAAATATTAAAGACTCACGTGGACCGTGTAAGTGAGAGAAAAATAAAGTTGTATCGTGTCCAATGACAGCCGACTCTGTTGGTGGAGCTGGACTACAACAGCGAAAAAGTGATACCGGGCGGTGGCTATGACTCGTCCTCGGGGCACAGGTACTGGACTCTCCTTGTAAAATTGGCTCCAACGTTGTCGGTGGTATTGTGTTATTTATCAACACAACATTAAGCGTTTGTTGTCGTACGTCCGAACCGTCAGTACGTCTGCGATACGTCGCAACGACGACAACATCAACTGTGATACGGCAATGAATTGATAATATCGCGGCGGCGGCGGCAACAGCACTACACACTGTCAAAAGGTGCGATAGTGGCGCTCGCGATTAGCGGCGAAAACAGCAACACGTGGCGTGCGGAATCACGAGTTCACCGGTTGCGGCGGCGGCGGCAACAGTGACGGACAACGACCGCTGCTACTGGGCACCGGTGGCTTGAACAGTACGTTTTTAGGCGTACCACCACCGATACCTAGCGAGGGTGTTGTGGGGGCCCTTCCCCTCCGTCTACTGTTAGGTGTGAGTGGCTTGAACGGTACGTTTTTAGGCGTACCACCAACCACACTGTGAGTATAAGGAGAGAGCTTTTGCGGGAGATGACGGTTTTTAAGTTACACCCGGAGAATTAAACGCGATAAGTTAAACTGTGAGAGAAAAACGGTGTTGGTTGTAGACTGTGAACTGCGTGTTGAACTGGTATTCATACTGAATGAAATCGTGGGCCGTGCTGGCTTGTATTTCTGTTATGTTCGTATTACTGGTGGTGCGCTGTATGGCAGGAATTGGTAGTTAATTACAGCAAGTTTATATAGGTACCAGACTTTCTACCCCATGGGCGGCTATGTTTATCTGGTGGGAAGTCTTCTGGGGAAGACGATGGTCACCATGGTTTTACGGACTTTTGTGGCCGTTTTCCGTAGTCGTATGAATTGTCGACGGTCGGAAAACATGTGTGACTCACGTGTGACATCGCGTTACTCATTTTCTTCGTTTAAGTTGTGTTTTTTCTTCTTATATACTTCTTTGAGACTTCGTGGCATGTTGGTTGTGTTGAAGGCGTTGTTCAGCGTTGATTTGCATTATTCACCGCACTCAAATACGTTGTTAAATTAAAAAGCTTATGAGATGGGTCGGTACTCACGTCGGGACGCATATAAGCATTCCATATATGAGCTCGGCACCTGTATTAAAATCATCCTGTACGATTGGTTGATTTGAAAATGCCGCGAAATATTTTTTGTTATCATTAATCAGTATTATAATTAAATAATTATTATTATAATTAAATAAATATAATATTACAATAAGTAC
>WHPZ01588045.1:2894-15303 GCA_016617965.1 Macrosiphum rosae
TAGGTATCTGCCATGCCCGGGTGGGGGATGGCGGCACTTGTTCTCCGGACACCGTGACTTGCCCGAAGAAAAATGCCGCCCGGTGACCAAGGATCGAACCCGGATCCGATGCGCCGCAGTCGACGCGTTGGACCGCTCGGCCACCTCGTCCCCCTCTGAGTGGTATATGTTATTAATTGTTCAATTACAATCAAGCATCAAGATCGATAAATAAATGTTGCTTAAAAATTCCAGTTTTTCTCAAATTTGTTTAAGTACTATTTGTTTGTTTTATTTGTTGAAATATTTTATTATTATATTATTGTATATAATATTATGTTCAAAAAGTAAATAATGGTAGGCGCCTATCGTGTAGATACCTATATTATACATATTATTATTATACACTCGCAAGAGTTCAGACAGTTCAGTTGTGTATAATACTCATATTATGTATATTCAAACGACAACAAAGGCACCTATAGAGTATACTAGGTACTCGTATATTATTATTATTATTATTATTATTATGTAAATCCGAATCAAACGCAGTGGTAATTGTGAGCACGAGTTATCGAAAAACTTTACCGACAAATTACGCACAGAATCGCGTTAGGTTTTGAATAATATGCACAGCAAATCTATAGGACAACGTTCACTCATTGTGTGCGTATATATTATATAGGTCACGGCATGTGCGGTGCTTCAGTAGTCGTATTTATGTATGCTTGTAATATATATATAAATTATAATATGCATGCACAGTGGTAATAGTCGAAAGGGACGACGTCGTTAAATCGTTAAACATACGCGCGCAGATATACTTTGGTGGAAATCCGAAAAGTTGTTTAAACTTTACCACTTTGTATTTGTGCACTGCAGTTAGTGTACGATATTAAAAAAAAAATAATAATATATTCCAACCGTGCAGAAGATTTTTTATCCGACATGCTATTATAATACAATTTAGGGCAACATCTCAGAGAGTATATCGCAATGCCAAAAAAGATATAGGTAAGTATACCGAAAGAAAGACATAACGAACTATGGTCTTTCTTTAGATATAGTACCCGAATTCGTTTTTCTTATACTATAATATTATGGTGCAGTATGGATGCGGAGTTGGAATTCAGTCGGCCGGCGATTCCTTCAGCGATCTATAGGCCTTACTTTGTATAGGGATTTGAACAATCGGATGCACAAGAATATACTGTATCGGTTATATTATATTATAAAGCTCTACAAGTCTTGGGGTTTATGAAACGTGTCACTTGTGAGTTCAAATTGTCCCTCTCGCTGAAATCATCATATAAACGTAAAATAACCTATTTATAAATCTTGAGATTCCTGGCCAATCGTATAGAATACGATCAAACAGCTGGTTTGGGATCCCAAAACGGCAATCTGTATTGCCATCTACAGCTGCAGGATTGTGTCCAGCGGGCGTTTTTAAGTTACGCTGTTTTTGTATTAGATAGGTATTGAATATATTTACACCAAACCTACGATTCAGTACTTCGGCAGCTTGGATTTTCTTCCCTAACTATTCGTAGAAAAATATCAGATTAGTTTTTTTGCCCAATATTTTATCCGGCGTATGTAGTTGTCTCGCAAACACTACTTACCCATTATTTGTTTAGATTATTTTTCATATTATATCGTATATTTTTATTTTGTTAATGTGTATTTAAATTATTGGTCGACGCCCGTGTTCCATATAAATTAATAACATCGAAAACTTTTTCGAACTATCGTTCTGGTTCCGAATATTTTTTTTTCCAACCGAAATCAAAGGAATTCTGTGCTAGTGCAAACAAATTTAAAACAATTATTTTCAAAGTATTTGAAAAAAGTAAATTTTAGAGGAGGGGTGAGGAAACGTACGTGATAGATATAGGACCTGGTGTATATTACGCTACCAGAAAAAGCGCGTTCGCAGCACCTAAAAAAACATCGCTGTGCTGAACTGTCGTTTGTGTAGTCGAGCTTAACTTTATCAAACAAAACACTCCAATCGTATAGTATTATATAAATATTATATTAAGCAAGTACGTGGATTTAAAAGTATTCCCGCTGCTACTGCCAAACGACAAATATACAGCTTTTCGAATGTTTAAGTCCCCCGCAGTGGATTAATTAAGCTGATGTATTTAATGAAATGTCCAATTTAATTACACTAAACGGATTATTATATGTATCACATCGTGACAAAATCTGCAATACGATTATAAATTTATAAAAGCGAAAATGGTCCTCATGCACACTCACACACAAACATATACACAGTTACGCAGTCTCGCATTGATTTAAAAGTTTTCCATTTCCGGTTTAAAGCTTAGCCCAAACCTTGTTTTTGTCACCTACACATTGTGAAAAAAAACAAACGAAACAGTAGCGAAATTCAATTCGATTTAACGACGAGATTAAAGACGAATGCTTTTTCTGTTCTACAGTATATATAATAATATATATATGCACAGTGAAACATCTTGCTTTCGGAGAAATGTTGACATTTTTTCCTTTTCATCACTAGACGCAGTGTGTAACATTTAATGTAGTTTTTTTTTTATTTTTTTTATCCCTTGAACGTCGGAGTTTGATTTTACCATTTCGAGAATGCCCATGAAACTGAAACAACCTCAAAGTTAAATAGTTTTGTTACCTAAATAAATCTCTGTACAACGTAATTATTGTCAGATATATTAAGCATTTTTCATGAGTGACAGAACCTCTATCTACACTTAAACGACTGAAATACCGTAAATTAACCGGTTACAGTTTAGTTCTCAAGAGTCGTTAGGGTTATAATACCTTCTCCGTTTAGACTTTTAAGCCCCAACGACCATTAATTAACCGGTTTAAGATCGGACTCAAATAATACAGTTAAGTGGTGTGGCTACTCGAACAAAAACAGTATTATAATGCACGAAAAACATTATTATATAACACTAACTCTAAAACACAATTTAAACAACTCGAATGTTTCCCCGATCGTCGTGCAAACCAGCCCTACCAATTTCGTGTCGGCCAATTTGACTTATATATTATTATATACTTGTGTCACATCAAGCAGACTTCATTGACCTAAATTACATACAAATATAGATTGATTTGACAATATTCGTAGCTCATATACTTTGCTTTTATTTGTTGACACAAACAACGTAATATAAGTACCTAAAATTATAATACGTAATATATATATGTGTAGGGGATATCGCGTTTTTGCTGAACTTTACAGGTGTATTTCGGCAGTGGTGCGTTAATTATACCAAATTAAAAGTTGTATGTATTTAAGTTACTCTCTCCCTCTCACACACAAGCGCGCATACATGCCCACGCACGCCATTTTTCAATTATTTTACAAAGCTCGGTACTTTATTTAATCGCCTCACTGCTAATTAAACATGGAGCGTTCCCTTCTGTGTACCTACACAATATTATATACTTCATAATTTATTTATTATTTATCACGATTTTATTTTATATACATTTGGCGATTTAAAAAGTAACATGGTAATTAAATGGAAAATTAATTATGCTTATTACAATGCACGTATATGCACAAATAAACATTTAGGTCGCTGTATACAGCGGTGTACTGTGTGTCTATACATGCTACATGCATACATTAAATATTTGAATACCCAACACAAAGTTTAATAAAACGTTAAAAATATATCTATGTATGTATTTGGTTTTAGGTTTTACGCATAATAATATCATGTAGGTACACAAAAGGGATATACATAATATATTATATACACTCGGTTTTAAAAACATCAATATTGGGTTTAAGTCCCGGTGTTTGGTTGTTTTATTACACTGCGTTATTATATAAAATAAAGATATTTCATGTAATGAAATGATATTTCAATGTATATAAGGCACCTATAATTTATAAACATGGTAGCTGATATCCATCTTATGTAATAATCAAAGTACGAAAAATAAAGTTAATCCATATAATATATTAATATGCTAGAAAATATTCACCCGACGAGTAATGCACTTTGCAATTGTGGTAGAAATTAAGTTTTTGTTTAGACTTAATATTATATTTTGTAATAGAGTTTGTTTCAACGTGTTCAAGATGAAAATATTATATCTTTGGACTGTCGTCGTTAAAGTTTTGTAATTTAAGTACGTATAGCTATTATGGTTTATTTCTGAGTAGAGTAAATTTCGTCTTGGTATGATAAGTTAAAATAATAATTATCAGAGAGTGGCTTAAATCACGATTGTAGGTACACCAAAAACCACCTCAAAGGTTATCAAAATAATTGAAAATTCTACCGGATCGTATAACATTAAACATAATATTATATCATCAACGAGAAGTGAATACACTAGAGAATAATATCTCAAAAATCTAATGCGCTCCTTCCAGGTTCGTTCCTGCCATATCAAATGCAATCGCCGCGGATTTAGGAGTGAATCAAACGGGGTAGATGGATTTTATTTGACAGAAATGAAGATTAAATATATCATTATTTTTTAGATCCATTTGCCTTGGCTTGGTATAATGTACCTATAGTACGTAAGTATTATAATTATTTATTATCGATTGAAAATAAATAATATCAGTTTCTTGAATTATTTGAAAATCTATAGGGTTAGGGTCCACCGTCATGATAATATGATCTCTAGTGTGTAATGCCACATTCCAGAACGGTATAACGTTTCTTAGAAATGAACTAGGAAAATTTAAATGTTATAGTAATTTTATTGTAGAAGAATAATAGTGTTATAGACCTGTTGTAGGTCACTCTGTACGCAGAGTGTTACAATCGTATAAACCATACTTGAACTCTACTCGTGGGGTGGCCTGTGGCGGGCGGGTCGCAACACGTTGACATAAGTACAGACTTACGGTCATCATTGTTATTTATTATTTTATGCATCGGCGTTTCTGTAAACACTAATAATTTATGCTCGCCGATTAATAATTATTGTCGTCCGGGATCGATTCACAAATTCGGGAACAAATTATATGGGCGCATATTATATAGGTACTACGTTTCTAGTACATAATATATTTTATTTTATAATTATGCGTTTCGCTATTTTTTCTCTCGATAGCTTTTAATCACAATATACATAGGTACAATTTTGACTTGAATGCGGCACAAAAACATCGCCAAGAGCACAATACGATGATAAGTATGTGGTCCTCGTCCGCCGAATAACAATCGCTGCAGTTTAACTATAAATCTACGTCACAATATTGTGTATACTTATACGTAGGCAGGAATCGAATAATTGCAAATACAACATAGGATCATCGTTCGTAGTCCGTAGGCGTGCCCAGACTTCCGTCGCAGATGCAGCATTGTATAAAATAAAGCAGTACATTTCTTTTTACAATATTGGTCAAATTAATTTTGAACACCCAAAATATTTAAAATATATAACTATATAAATATTATAACTAGAAATTCTCTAAACTAGACCGGTCTAAAATTATCCCACACTATCCCGCACCGGTATAATGAACCATGTAAACGATATGGTCCAAACATCCCGGTGCATTATTTTTCACACCGGTTTAATCTAGCGAATTTGTAGCAATATACGCTGGTAGGTTATATTATTACCTTCGACGAATCCAACGCGCGTATGACGTACACCGGCGTATTCCGTTTCGGTATTTATATAATCCATAACATATATTATATTATGTAGAACACATGGTTTTCGGTGAGGAAGTCGCTATAAGGTGCTTCTTTTTATAATAATTATTACGTTATATAATTAAATACAACAACGACGTCATGTATTGTGGTATGTTTTGTTTAATTTTTTTTTGTAATTAAAAATTTGGTTAATCGACGAGGGAGGGTTTAAAATGATTTACGACCCTGCGGCAGAGCGGTGCTGTTTAGACTTTGGAGCATAGCAATTAAGATGAGTGAAAATTTACGACTAGGTAGGTACAGTTTGTTTGTTTTGAAATAATCATAATACGTATTGTATAGGAGGTATGCATAATATGATTGATCGCCATAACACTCGCACACACACACCAATAGCTGTTTTATATAATGTGTGTTGTTTTATCGAAACAATACTATTTCGCCGCAGCTGTACAACTAGTGCCTATACGTGCTACTGTGATTGCTATTAACAAACGATTTTACCGCATTTATAATTACATGGCTGCATATTCGAAATCCCAGCGACCGGTGCAGCTGGTGAAGGCGCATAATATAACAACAATAATAATATAATAACGTCGTAATGGTAATTATGTCTCGCGTGTGACGTGTGAAGAAATCGCCTCGGCTGGCCGAATACGACTCTCTGATTGTATACGTAGGTACAGCTGTAGGTAGGTAAGTCCTCGTCTACTATGAATATTGCTACGAAATTTTCAAACAATAATAATAATGGCTATTCGAATAAAAAAAATAAATCGTTTGGTGATTATTATTTCTCCCGTCTGCAATACACGACGCGTCGTCACCTCCACGTATATCACGAGAGATCATAATATTATATATATATACAAGGTTATAATATATCATTAGTCATTATTATGAATATAGACATAGTCGAGGCAGCTTGCAATTACGATTCGAGTATAATATTATCATAATGTATAAATGCGTATGTGTGTACCTGTGAGAGTACGACTACTCGGTCGGCCCAAATATACATACGCGGCGGCGACCGATATAGTAATAACCGAATATAATATTATGTAATATAACTAACAATATAATAACGCACAGTAGGTCTGACGAGATAATGTTATACGTTTGCGAATACGCATATATTATTGCAACGTAGGTATCTATCTTGTACCTACATATTACTATTATTATACGAGGTGTGATATTATTATATTGCCGTTTGTGCAGCTTACCTCGAAAACAATAATGTCATTATTATCGTCCGAACCGTTTGTGCATGCAAATATTCGCATACTGCCCGGCGTCTGCTACTGTTTTCAAGTAAATTATGCGTCCTAAATGATGATATTATTATTATTAAATGTATCTTATGTATAGGGTACCTATCACTTTATACCTCTTACAGCAGACATATAGGCAGGTAGACAAAACGCTGAAAGCCCGAAATCATAATAAATAATAATGTATAGTATATAATCGTACCTGTAATATAGTATTGTCCTAAATTATTATTCTTAATTACATATTATAATAATATTTTCTAACGGGTTCCCGGGTAAAATAAATTGTAAGAAATAAAAATAACTTATCATTATACAACTGTTCGAATTGGTTGTTCCCATTAGTACTAATCGCGGTAACCTTATATTCTTATGATATTTTATTAGGTCTTACAATGCCTGGTAAATTTTGTAAATAATAGAATACATCCTAATATATCTAATAATAGATCTTTGAAAAGAAAGAAGTTTATTGTTGAAAATATAAAAAAAACTAATGGCTACCAAATGTTGAACTCAGAATTTGTCAAACTCGTAGTCTTTCGTACGAACCATAGGTGTGCGGTAAAAGGTGCATATCGTGCTACACCTGTAACATTTTTTGGGTCTGTTGGTTGGCTGGCTCGCGACGGCGCAAAAGTTATACCTAGCTGTTTAGTCGCAGTCGGTGGCCGGAAAATGTATACAATCAATCAATACAAGTACTGAACCAATTTCCGTACCAGTGTAGTATGCTTACCTACACCGTAAAACGCTACTTACCAGAAATCTTTACGGGTTTACACCGTATTTTACCTACTGATTAATATTGATGAATAACAATTTATTAAACTAAAATGATTTACTCATTGCGTACCTACCGATTGCTAATGAAAATCAAGTATTTGAATAAGTTATAAATTGTTTTGTTGTTTTTACGTCAGAATATTTCAAATTAATATTATGCAGTATGTACCAAGACAAAATTATATACCTACAAAATAAAAAAACAATTATAATAATTAATTTTCATACTACTTATACTTTTAATACTTTTCTATATGACGTACCTATAGCATAGAGTAAACCTATTAAACTTTTTTGCTTTGACCAACGGTAATATTTAGGATTTTGGTAAAAATAATGGTTATGCTCCGTATAGTATATACGCCTAAGTAAAATGTACTATAGGATATTTTTATATCGATACGGTCGAATTTGGAGTTACGAGCCAAATTAACTATTTACGATGGTTTTTTTTTTTTTTTAGAAACAAGCTTACGTAGAAAAAAATTTAAAACGCCAACGATTATATTTTTATTAATTAAAATTCAAACGTGCGGCGATTACGTTTTACGATAGTCTAATGTTTGCTGTCGAAAAAACAAACAGAACGTCCGGTAGAGGTATAATATAACGCTTATTTGCACATTTACATGTACCTATACTGCCCTCCTAGTAGAACAAGCAGTGTGTCTAATAATTGAATTGTTGGTAAAATGAGTTTTTCGGTTTCTTTGTTTTTCACCATGAAATCATTATTTTTTATTTCATATATTCGTAGGCATCCTTAATTTTTTGAAAGTTTTTTTTTGCATTTTTAAAGAGATACTACTTTTTTATCTAGTATTTTTGTGTTATGAAAAAAAAGAAACTTTACAAAATACAGTATCTCAATAAAGATATAGATAACACATAATGGTAGTAGTTAGTACCACGGTATCAGATCAATCACAATAAATGTTTTTGACAAAAAATGTTGGCATATGACGTATCTGATTTTCATTATTACCACGAGTCGCTACCATTCATTGATAAAAGATAAAGTGTACATAATGCAAATCTATTTTAATTAAGATTACTAGGTAAATACGTATGCAGCATATACACTGAGAAATTATTTGGCTAATGAAATAAGCCGTATCTTCATTATACTTACTGCTTTTTTATCTAGGACATGTTACATACATGTGCATAGGTACTATGTCGTTGTCTAGTATTTGACGATATTTTGGTCGATACGACATTTTATAATGCATTTTAAAGGCATTTTAAGTGGAGTTACGCTGTTTTTCTTAAAGAAAAAAAAAGCGGAATTATGCAATTATACCGAAATATGACATTTTATATATAATCTCAATTTTAAAATTCGGCACTTACTGCTTGTGCTACAATTAGGGCAGTATGTACATTGTACCTACTACTTATATCTATATCAATGATTGGAAAATAGTTAAATTTTGAGCATGATTTTATTTTCAAATTTCTAAAGGTCAAACACAATAGAGTTTGTGAAAAGCGTCTGCGAAACCGATGTATAAGTTTTCCTTTGAAACGTTTAATATTAGTTCCCAGCGTTGTGTACAATTACGAGTTACGGCTGTATTATATGCGGCTATACAGTAATATTAGCTAGATAGGTACACATATTGTATAATATATATGAAAAAGAGGTATTTTGAAAAAATGATCACTCACACACTCACGCCGATATTTATATAGAAATAAAGTTTTGAGTTCTCTCAATACCGGATGATGTATATATTGTGTTTTTTTTTCTTTTTAGAAATCGCATTGTTGTTGTCGACCTAATATAAGTGTATTGTTTGATTTTCCATCTATCTCTTTCTCTGTCTCTCTCGCTCTCCCTCTCCATCTTTAGGTTATAACGTATATACATTATTATAATATATTTGGTATAGTATAACGTAAACTTATATATGTTTACGCCTAACCCCTTCGCGTTTAGCAGACTAAAAGCGCATTCAATGTCTCGACCAATAAAATAGGGATAACATTTTAGTTTTTGCTTCATATTCTTGATTCGTTTGTGTGCATTCAATAAGGATTTTCCCACGACCCGACACCACGATCCTCCAGAACGATGTTCGATTATTGAAAATCGAACCTATAAACCTACACGGTTATAAATCAACAATATACCTAAATATGTTTTTAATTATATTATATATTATATTATCTTAGTTCACTCTATATTAGGTATATTGTTTTATTTACTTGTAATTTTTTGTATTTTATTTTAACTGATTTTACCATTAAATTGTACTTAAAAGTAGGGACGAGATCCGACGTATCCCAGATAATAGATTAGAAATATCTCGTATCTGTTTAAATTTTAAAGTCAAACGAATTGATGAAATATCTCTCTAATGATAATTTATAGTTATATTATCATAATAATATACTAACAGTACTGCAGAGTGCGCAGTACAGTTGAGTAGTATACCGTAGGTAGGTACTGCTGTCTATCAGTGTGTTTAACCATTTCTGGTTATTAATATATATTATATACGTGCGTACTGGTTTCACTTCATAGTTCATAAGGATAATATAGGTACCGAAGTCCGAAAGTGTGCGTACACAACAACAATAATAATAATAAAAATAATTTACAGAATATGACAACGCGTATTTTTAAGGTCATTAAAAATGTTGACCTCTATTGTCCAATCAGAAAGGCAAGGTGATTTATTTCGTTTGCGCTTAAATCCAAATATTTAAACTTGTACCACGGACTTGTGGTTCGTCATCCGAGCACACTTCTTATAATATTATAATGTATAATATTATGATAACGTATCCTCTCGTATTAAACGAGAAATCACTAGTCAGGTGGTCACCGACCCATCCCGTATATTATGCAGTATCCGCGTATACTAAATTTTGCAGTTAGGTCGATCCTCGAAGATATGTTTTAAAATAACAAAATCGCCGGCCACGTCAAATATTATAATAATTATATAGACGTTTAAGCGTAATGTGCACAGTGCACTACACATTTTAGACGATTTACAATCAAAAAAATCCAAGTAGGTAATGTATGCGAATATCGGAACATAATATGTATTAATTAATGTTTCATTATACAAAACGATTTTAGAATGAAATGTTCACTTTCGTTGAACAGAATTAAAAAAATATAGATAAATAAAAAAAAACTTAAGACAGCTTAACACGCAGTGTATCAGTACCTACAAAGCTATTTTCTTCCTAATTTGCATCTGTTCGTTTTACATACACAACGGTAACCCATATTTGCGGTTGGTCGAAATATGTGTTTTTACACTTTTATAAAATCATTTTTGCACAGTCTGCGTGACGTGTGAATATTATAAGAATTTTAGATCAGCATTTTTGCAATAGATAGTATGTGAATGTATGAAAAAATTATATTTATGTTATATTATATTTATCTATAGGTACATTATTATAAAAATATTTTTATTGCTGATCTTCTTATCGACTCTAACGACATGCCTATTAGATGTTCGTAAAAATCTCATGACACATACCACAATTTTTCCACATTTTTCTTTCACCGTAACACGTATTATATTATCTATTGCAAACTTTTTTATACGACGTATACCACACTGCGGATATCGGCAGTCGTCCCTGGAATATTTTACTCGACCACAAATTTTCACATCGGAAAATCGTTAAGCAATTTTCCTCTCGCCTCTGCCGAGAATTTCGGTTAAAGGCTCGATTTGTTATTTTCTTTTGCGCTTTTCCCTCATTTTTTTTTCATACCACACACTGCAGACTACATCGTTTTACACGTCCTATACCTGTACGCGTCACCGTCCCACCATCGATTTGCCGTACATCCGTTTTACGAGGTCTTTTTACAACCCCCCACGAAAGAAAAAAAACATATATCCTCACGAGCTGTTATTGTTTGTAACGAGGAAAATACCTTTTTTCCCGTCTGTTGGATAAAATTCTATTAAGAACCTTTTTTTTTCTTTCCTTTATCATTCCACACAAGGCTATCCCGCCGCTGAATGATGTATAAAACTAAAAAAAAAAAACCCCGTGGCCGAGATCGTGAAAATTCAATTCGATTCTATTTCGCCGGAAAAACGAAACGTTCTTCGGCCGAGAAAAAAACGGAAATAAACCGAAATAGTAATTGAAACACATACGCGAGTAACTATTACATTATAGCTACATCGTACCCGCGACCTTCGTAATGCGTGCGACGGTGTAGGTCGGTGCGAGCAGGTAGGAGACATATTGTATAATGTACATAAGATAAATTGCACTGACCGAATAAAACTGCTTACAAAGGGGTAAAACCGTTATTATTAATATTAAAAGAAAAAAAAACCATTTCGACCGCGTACCTATTTGTTTTATCAAACGCGACAGAAATAATTTCCGGAACTGTACATCGATATTATTTTTTTTTGCAGCTGTCGATATAATATGACGCGATTTTGTTATTAATTTATTTTACGAATGCGCTTTAGGTAGGTAAACAAAAAAACGAATAATAATAATTAACCAGCGGCGGCTCGTAAACCGATTGCGGTTGTAGCAGTTATTTTTGACATTCCCGGGAGAAAAAATGTTCTCAAAACCACTTCAGCTGCAGACTGCAAACACAGAAAGAACTTATATTTTTTAATGATCGTGACTACAAAACACATCATCATTATGATCGAAGTGATAAGAATTTTTCGAATTGACCTTCTTTGATGAAATGCTGCCGTGTAGTACTATTATTGT
>WHPZ01588046.1:0-14060 GCA_016617965.1 Macrosiphum rosae
ATGCAAGGATTTTGAGAGCATATGGTGACAGTCACAGGTAGAAATTGTATACGAAATCCTACAAATAAAAATACATATATTGTCATCGTGGTATCGACTGTTGAACCCGACCCCGAAGAGTTACAAGCTACTTGGGAAGACCAGCTGCAGCGAGGTAAGTGTTTGAATGCTTATATATTATTATATAATATATAAATATATATTTTTATAAATAGGTAATTCAAACATCATTAGGCAGTTAGGTATAACACAGTAGTAGGGCGATCTTACGCGGAAATCTCCAATATTTATTATAACACACATATCTCTCCCCTATAACCATTACCTTCCCCTACCGCCTATTTCCCTCTTACAACCAATGGTTCCCGATTATTTTCCCCTACTACAAGTTCCTTATTTGGTCTCAATACTTGGATCTTAACTGCTTCATCAATTACTTTATTATTAATTTTCCTATGGTTTAGAAGATGGTTAAAGGTTTTTCTATAATGATAAAAATACCAAAATTGAATCTTTTAACATAAATCCTAAATTCCTAACTATATTTATTAGAAATAAATTGTGTTATAATTGATTTATTATATAGGTATCATACTTTGTATTGGCTACATGGTTATGCTCTTCTGACAAGCTTTTCAAAACTAAATGTTGTCCATTTTTAGACAGTGAAAAATAAATAAATCTACCACATTCTTGTTTAAACGTACTATAACATTGAAATTGAAAGTTAGTTGTAAATACATGTATCTAGGTATAGTAAAAATATTATTAGCTAGTTAGATTACCTATATGAACAATTCGCAAAATCCTAATTCAAACTCTCATAAAACATTGTTATTCTCAATTTTTTATTTCATTAACAATAGAAATATAATATGTAATATTATATAGAAGTATGCAACTACTACATATTTTGATGCAAATTAGCAAAGATGTGTAAAAAAAAAAAATAAAATAATAGTAGAATCTACGTACCTATTACGTTAAAACCTATTACCTATTACCTGAAACGTTAAAATATTTAATCAAAATTATCATAGGTAGGTATATCAAATGTAAAATAATATGCATAAAGCACTTGGTGCCTAAATGTTATTTTGTACTGTAATATTGTATGACCAATATATTTTAGAACTATCATAGAAACATTATATATATATATATATATATATTATATAGTCTACGGATATATTATATTAGAAAAAACCTTAATTTTCTAACGGGTAACGGGTTTGGCAAAGTAGATCATCCAGTCAATCAAAAAATCACTTTCCATTTGCAAGGCTGGGCATTAATGAGTTGATAAGTTAAAGTTAAGTTAAAAAGTTAAGTTACTTTCAACTAAGTTAATTAACTAACTTAACGAGTTACATTTTTCCCCATGTTATTCAGTAACTTAACGAATTGATTAATTTTATTGACACGTTAAAGTTAATATTTTCCCAAACCACATATTTTAAATAAATTAAATTTTGTAAAATTAATTATATAAAAAAAAAAATCCCGAAATATTAAATTTATTTTAGTAAATAATAATTTATAATAAAAGTTATTATATTGCATATTCACAGAAAATATTATACAACTTTACTATTTTATAGACGGAAATGTTATAGGGGTAACCGCGTCATTAATAAAAGAAAAATATAACAATTTACTCAGTACTTATCCCATACACGACATATAACCTAACCTATACCTAATCATTTTTAATATTATTACTTATTATTATATTTTATGTTAGCTTCAAAAAAGGTAGGTTGATATAATTATTAATTATTTTTAACTGAGTTAAAGTTACTTTTATTTTCTAATTAACTTGTAACTTTTACAAGTTAAATATAATAAAGTTAACCTTTAACTTTAAACATAACTTATATTTTTCTGTATTAACTTAACTTAACGAGTTTAAAAAAAAGTGAACTTGCCCGGCCTTGAAGGTATATGTATAAAATATTAAACGTAGACTTTCCACTTTTAATAGATTTAGGCGGCACTCTTTAAAGACGCTAGAGGCACACTAGTTGAAAACCATTGGCCTATAATACTAAGTACCTACGTTATATTATACTATAGTACGTATAGGCATAAGAAGATTTATTTTAACAGATTTAAATATCTGTTTTCACATTTACTGAGTATAGAAAAAATATATTTTTATGATTTAATTCATTGACATGATATTTGTACTTATATATAGTACAACTTTATATTTAATACTAACCTGAAAACGTATTATTTATAATTGTAAATTATATTTTTACTGACACCTTATACCTTATAATGTGCATCCACGCTGATTGATACATAGTTGGGGCACCGTTATTATAATACAGACAGACAGTAGGTATACCTACACTATACGAAATAAGTGCATGGCCAAACCAAGCTATGAATGATAATCAGTCAATGGGGCACCAAAGATATTAAGTGTTGAAACACAAAAGAAAAATAAGAAGAATATTGTTATGGGTAGAATACTAGAATCCGATTTCGTACGATTTCCCTTTTTATTTTATTATATTGTCTTTCGGCGCATATCAGGGGAGCACACTATTAGACGTGTAGCTTCCCGAGTTCTTGTCGAACTCTCAACCAGTGTTGGGAACCACTTGCTAAGGCGGCTTATAAAACGAAACACGGGGTGCAGCTCGCCATTCTTGTGCTAACCGTGCCATCGACTTCACAATTTTTCTTGACCGCAGCAGACTTAGTTACGACCGTTTTGAGTTTATTCCGACCGTTTTTTTAATTGCGGTTCACATTAAGTTGTTTTCTCAAAACATAATGGTTACAACTCATTTACGCACAAAAACATAACTCATTTGAGCACAATTTACGAACAATAGAAACATTTTTTCAAAGAAATGTATATCCACGCTATAGGGTCGGAATTGCGAGCCTCCAAATTTTTGGATTTTTCATTACTGACACTAGAAAATTATTGTATTCAAACAACATTTTCCTTCATCCTTTATAACTTTCCGTCTCATCATATTCTGATGTTTTAAACTGGCGGGTTTAAAAATATTGTTTGAGCCATTTATTTTAGAATAGGTTCCTCAGAAAGCCATTATTCACAATTTTGTCAAATTACAATAAATTAGCTACAATAATTTTTACAAAAAAATCATTATAATTTACAAATTGCACAAATTGCAATTATAATCATTTTTCAAATCAAAACAATTTCTGTATTTTTTAATCATAGGCACAACTAGACGCCAAACACTGGGGTGCTAAAATTATGTTGAGAACACAGACCCAAATAACCAAACTTCAGTTTTATAGATACTATAACCATTCAGAAATGCACCGTAAACAATAAGGACACTAATATTGAGTAAATCAACAGTAATATACCTAATAAATATATAAGGTATATTATATTATTTAGGGGATAAAAATAGTAACCTAGAAGTATAAACGGATAAAATAAAATGTGGTCAAGTGAATTTCCATTAGTATTTGAATAATTTGGCGAATGTGAGTGTGGGAGGTATAAAATATTTAAGTGCATGTGAACGTTTTTAGCTCCATTCGTTGTTATTGATCTATTGTCTGGTTCGCTAGCCCATAATTCTGGCACAAAATCAGCATCAGAGCCAATACGATTTTCGTCAGGAACTTAAGAATTTAACTAAGATAAACCGAAAAAGTGTTTAACCCATCTTCTGCAATATAGAAGATACAAAAAAAAAACATGAATTATTACTAACAAGTAAAGCCAGAAACTGAAGGTTAGGTTAGGTTAGGAAAATGGATTATAGGTATAAGAATAAATGTGCATACATTATAGGTACGTATTTTTGATATTTTCGGGTCGTTATATAGTATTAATCGTTAAAATGACCCGTAAATGTCAAAACAGTTGAGTTTGATATTAAAATGTGTTAAAATGAATCTTCCTAGGCCTACAAGTGCTAATTTAGTATAGACCTCTGGTTTTCAACAAGTTTGCCACGAGTTTCCATGAAAAGTGCCTAATACATTAGTGTAAAGTCTACGTTTAATATATTATATATAACCTAATACCACCAGAAGATCTCTTCTCTACATTATACCTAATAAATATGAAGAAAACGTGTACCACATTGTTCGAAAGGTTAAAAATCACTATTAAAGAATATTATAGTATGGAATTGACTAAATCAATATAACCCATTTGCGATTTTAAAAGAACTTTATTTGTATATATTGCCCATTGATTTCCATCAGTCGAAAATTCGAGATAGAGACGTTTTAGATCTGATGAATGTAGGAATTGTTTTTACAATGATGTGTGTTTTAGATTCTGAGTGGAACGATGAACGTATTTTTTTATTTTTTATTTTAATTTTTTAATTTTTTAATTTTTGATAAGTAGTCGAATAAGTAGATTAGTACGATAAGTAGTCGAATTAATGCTTCGATTTTCAACTTCAGTAACTTGTTGGATTGGAAAGTGAATATCGTTGATGCATTGGGGAGGTCATTATTTAAAATTCTTAGTAATTTTCAAAAGCTCCAAGAAAAACAAAAGAAAAATTAAGGAAAAACGGGAATTTTTACGCAAAATCGATTTTTCACAAAATTGAATTTGGTTTTTGGTGTAACTTTAAAACAAATGACCGTAGGTACATGACATTTCCACTGGTTGCTTATATTTGCATTTTCTATACACGATAATATTTTCAAAAATTTTGATTTATTTTGAACTATTTATGGATATTTTTATTTTTCATTTTTTTTTAGGTTTTTTTTCTAAAAATATCAATAACATTTTATTTGTTGGTTAAGAAATCTTGAAATTTTAATAGAAGGCTCGTAGAATATTGTTTCAAAGGAAGATGAAAAATATTAAAAATCCTTAGTCACAGTTTTTTTTTATAAAGCATTTAAAGTCTAAAAATTGACAAAATACGGAAAAATCACGAAAATTAGCAAATTATTTTGAGTTAAGAATTCGTAAAAATTTTTATTTTTAAATCTAAGATTTTAAAATTTAATACAAGATTTTTTATAAGATTATCTACTTTTATCAAAAAAAAAAAAAAAATGTCTATAAGAAAATCAAATTAAATTTTTATGAGCGTTTGAAATTCAAACTTTTACAACATTGGATATTCACTCGATTTCTCGTGTACCGATTTCCTTATTTTTTTGTAATTCAGAAACGAATGACTAGCATTTCCTATACACCATACCATTTTAAAAATATTTTGACTTTTTTTGAGCTGTTTACGGACATTTTCAATTTCAATTTTTTTAGTTTTTTTTTCTATAAATATCAATTGAGTATTATCTGTTTTGCCAAAAAGTGTAAAAATTTAACACAAGTCTCGTGATATATTGTTACAATATCAGTTGAATAATTTTAAAAATACATTGGCACCATTTTTTTTTATAAGCATTTAAAGATCGAATTTTGACAAAATTTATCAAATTTAAAATTGAATAATTATTTTATAATTAATAATTTATAAAATGTTCAACTTTTATAGCTAAGGATTTAAAATTTAAAACAAGATTCCATACAAGTTGTTAATTCTGTTACCAAAAACATCTAAAAAATATATAAGCACAGTTTATTTTTATAGTCATTTTAAGTTATAATTTGTCTGAACTATACCGTCTCTGCTCAGAATCGTTTTTCTTATACAATGATAATTTATCATTGAATTAAAATATAATACCATCCATTATACAGTGACCCACTTGTAACTTACTGTACACCAGAGCACCTTTTAGATTCTGAGCGGAGCAAGGAAGCTAGTGGTTTTACAATGGTGTTTATTTTTTTTTTTTTTTATATCCTGTATACAAAATTTCTACCAGAAGGAGTGCTTTGATTTCAACATATAGTACCTTATCTTTTAGCAAATTGTACCAAGATGGTACTTTAGGGAGGTCATTTTTCGATTTTCTCAATATTTATTTAATGCCACGGGAAAAAGTACTGAAAAATTACGAAAAACCGCTTAAAATGAGATTTTAATTTCTAACAATTTGTTTATCACCGTAGCAACGAATAAAATAAAATAAAATTATTAAAACAACTTACATGTTATAATAATTAATGACAATATAAAATATACAGACTGATAAACCGTCTCCGTTCAGAATCGTTTTTCTTATACAATGATATTATATCATTGAATTCAGGTTTAATACAATCCATTAAACAATGACCAACTTGTAACCTACTATACAGCTGAGCGACATCCACTTACCTGCCTTTTTTTTATTTAAATTTAGTTTTATAATAATTTGCGTCTGTCTAACCGTTTAGGATAGTAAAAATACTTAGATTTTTTTCAACAGCATCTTTTCTGATAGGAAAGTGAATCAAGTTGGTACTTTGGTGGTTCAAAAGTAAAAAATGCCCTGTAGTTTTCATAACCGCCGGGAAAATCAAAAATTCAAATATTAAGGAATTATAGTACTCAATATCAGGCAATCGATACTGGTTTTGGTGTAACTCTAAAACAAAAGTCTGTAGATACATGCAATTTACACCGAATCTTTAATAATAATATAAAAATATTTTTAGCAATAATATACAGTTCATTTTAGGATAGCATTTTCTATAAACCTAAAATTTTAAATATATTTAGACTCTTATTGAGCTGTTAAGGGACATTTATAATTTTAATTTTTTTTAGTTTAACATGAAAAACACGGCCCTTAATAACGACACTTCAGGGTTGTTGTTGAAAATATTATGTTATCACTGTTATCCATTATTATTTTTCCTAGTTATACGTGTCCTATATAATACATTTGAATAATATATTGTACATATTATTATATTTAAAGAATTGGGTATTGGGTTATTATTTACATATACAACTTGTATAGAATGACTCGTATCTGAATCGTAATCTTGTTTTTAGGTAAAAATAATTCCACTTGCCCAAACGGTACAAATAATACTCGCCCAATTGCCCAAACGGTACAAATGATACTCACCCAATTGCCCAAACAGACTATTAATTGTTTGGTTAAAATTATTATCTTCGACTAAACGACCACAACCCGACTATTTGTGCAGTGACTACTGATCATTAGTGTGTGTGAGTTCCCTGAACGTTTTATGTAATTAAGAAAAACTACGGCTAAGATTCTTAGAAATCAGTAATGTATGTATACGCATAGTCACACGTCACTATTTATTCGAACAAAAAATGAAATGTTTTGCTTACAACACATATTGATATAATGATATATTAATATACTTATATTAATGAATACATTAACCTATGGTTTATAATAATATTAATACCTACATTATTATATTAATTTTCGGCACCATAGTTGTTAACATAAATATATAGTCATAAAATGAGTAGATTGTAGATACACTTTATGAACAAAGGGGTCATAATTATTAGAATTCTAGCATCGAAAAAGCTAGAAAATTCAATTTTTTTCTGGCTAAGGCACTTTTAAGTGTGTTATATGGCGTATATATTTTGATTGCGTCATTGTGTAATTCGTGATATGTAATTAGGTATGTAAATAAAATTAAAATTAAAATACCGCCTGTCACAAATACGAGATGTATGCGTATCTATAAGAACCAAACTAAAAAATAAACGTTCTTATTAGTTATAATTGTAAGATTAATAGACAAAAATTAGTAGTTGCTTAAATAAAACAACGATTGAGAACAATTTAATATAATCCCATTATCAAATTGATTATAATACCTATAATATTGTAAAAATTTTTTCCGATAAAATATATTTATCTAGAACCTAGCGCGATGCTTAAGAAGGTATATGAAATAATATATAGTAAATACTAAATAATAATAATATTATTTTCCCACAGAATAGGTGAAATGTTTCCTATTCCGTGATTATACCGTCTTGTATAATTGTGCATACATATAGTATAGGGTCGTGTTTATCGTGTTTCTACTTTCTAAAAAGGAATGCACCTATTAAAAATATATGCAGTAGGTCGTAACCGTCCAAACTGCACCAGATGTACGGTATTTTGAAATTCTGACCTTGGGATTCCTTAGGCATTAGTGACGGCTTGACCAGTATTTTATTTCGTAGTTTTTGTCATGTGGTCAATGAATGTGCGACAACGTGACGCCGATTTTTGATTTTTTGTATTATTCACGTATTTGAAGTTCAAAATTTGACAAAGTTCATCAAATTCATTAACATTGAAAATGGTAATTTGATTCATTTAGTTTTTAACTTAAAAAATTAAAAAAATTAAATATTTTTTAGCAAAGGTTCACAAATTTAATAAAAAGTTAATCATTAGTAGTTTATTTTGAAACTTTACAAAATATTTAAGCACCATTTTTTTTATCGTCATTTAAAGTTAAAATTTAGAGTAAATAAGATATTTCAATTAGGTATAATTAAAAATATTTTGTAGTTATTCAAATCAAATATTCACGTAAACTTTCAACTTTTACATACCTATAATATTATTTATTATATTTTATATAAACAATGATATTTTTAAAATAGATTTATTTTAATCTATTGCCTATTTATATACTATGAACCTATTTATACTTTTTTATGGTAATTTGTTATTTAATTTATACTAAAAGGTATATTAATAATATTATACTATATACATAATAAATATATAATATAAAATATTATTATAATAAAGTAAATGGAAAAATTGAATACATAAAATCTACTTATCGTAATAACAGGCACGCCCAGTTCACTAGGTTTAGAAATTATTTTTGTTTATAAATCTTTAATTTGAAAATGCAAGACAAGATTCTTCATAAGTTTATCTACCTTTATCAAAAAAAGTGTGTTTGTCGTGTGTGTAAGCACGCGTGGATGAAGTGTAACTTCTTTCGGAGTTTTTAGTTATACCTGGAATATTCTGAAAATAATAATCTTGTACCTATCAATAAGGACTTGCATGAACTTATAGTATCTTAAGTTCAAGTTGCTATTACAGAATGTAACTTATTTTTTGTTTCCTTCGCTCCCTGAAAAAAATTTTAATATTTAACTTACTGACATAATAATATCTGTATCTAGTACTAACTGTATGCTTGAAACCTACCCGAAAACAGACTATTCATCAATTATATTTTTACTGGAGCCGCATAAACAATATGCTTGCACCCTCACCTAACCTAACTAATTCTAAATAGTTGCCACACTGTTACAATACTGTATACACTATACCAAATACGGACGTGTTCAAACCAAGCACGAACGTTGTTATATATCTATATAAAGGATAACCGGTCAATGTGGCGCCGAAAACATTAACGGTTGTAAAATTGTAACGCTAAAGAAAAATATTGTTATGGGTAGAATTCGATTTCGTAAGGTTTTATCTTTTTATATTAATGCACTTAAAATACTTATTGTGATTCATGTTCCTGGCACGCACGTATCAATGGTGTATTGTTCCCCCTCGATGTATAGTGTCCTGATTTCGTGTACCTATAGTAATATACGATAACATCTACGCTCAACTGGTGGTAGGAAGTATAACTACAGACTACGGCTACCTCCGCCACTAACGTGCCTTATAAAAAGGAACGCAGAGCGTGGATCGTCATTCGTGTGCTAACTGATAAATTACATTTCCAATTTTTCTCGACCGTTTTGCTCGCGATCATTTTTTCTTTATTCCGTCTGTTTACATCAGTTGTTTTTTACTTGCAGTTAATTTTAGTTGATTTTCTCAATAGACAAAAAAACGCGATGGATAGATATATTATACCAAATATATTCATTTTGCTTGTTATTATATCTTCCGTGGTGGCAGACTTGATTATAACAGAAGAAGAGGAACGCAAAAGTATATAATTTTTAGTTATAATTAATCGATATATAATTTAGGGGTATTTTTTGATTTAAAATGACGGGCGTACCACTGACAAAAACTTATTAGTGTATCATGATATTAGATGCTTCAAAGTCCCGAACCCATGCCATCACCAAATCCCTCAAATTGTATACCAATAATATTATGAACCACTGAACAATTTTACTTAAACCCTGTACCATGAAAACTCTATTTTTATTATATGATGATACAGTATAATTAAAATGGTCGTTTTGCAGTTATGATAAATTTTTTATATGATTAGAGATATAATAGATAGGTACCTATTAAAAAAATAAAATCTCAGAAAACCACAGCCTTACAAATTTAAAAAATGGTTCTTATAATATTCTAATATTAATTTAGTACTAATTACTATTTATCAATAAATAAAGAATAACGCCAATAATTAACCGAAGGAATTTAGTATTTATCATTATGCCTACAGGCTACAATAATGCAATATAATTTTAAATAAATATATTGTATTTTTAATAGGTACTCACTTCATATTTTTATTATTACAAACAGTATAATACTACTATAATTACCCACGATATTTATATTCCTGTGTGTTGCAGTCTTGCAGTTTCAGAAATCAATATGTCCTCCAATTGGAGAAATAAACGAATTTGAGTTAACGACTTTATATACTACGACGAGAATGTTTGGATGCGCCTACCTGGGACTCGACAAGCCAAGTAGCCCTATACCATTGTTTCATTTGTGGGTGGAAGATCCACAACTCGTGATAGACAACAGTAGAGACATGCGTGGAAGTTGTCGCCGCACGCATCGTACGTATAACGAATCATTATTGTTACATCATAAATTCACAAATGCACAATGTTGGTGGACGGGTCTATACACGGCGTATTCCGCCGCGTTTCGAACGCCGCGTATTCCGCATCGTTTTCCGTCGAATTTAAACCAATGCGTTTCTAATTCGACGGAAAACGCCGCGGAAAACGATGCGGAATACGCGGTTCGAAACGCGGCTGAATACGCCGTGTATAGCCCCGGCCTTAGGTGCACTCCGCCTGTGGTTAAAGGAAAGCTCTCCCCGGCTAAAGCTATGAGCATAATACAGGGCTTTCATTTGAAAAAAATTCTGTTTTATGTTATTTACAATTAAAACGTTATTCAACTTTTGCGTTTATCTTTATTAGACATTAAAACGTTATTCTAGATTTGTGTTTATCGTTGTACAGAATTAAAACGTTATCAAAGTTTTGGGTTTATCGTTATTTAAAATAGTGTTAATATACCTATACAATTTAAAAATAATAGCTAATTAGGTTAGGTAATGGCCCGGATACGAAATATAATATTATAATCAATTCTTAGATTGTCTCATGAAATAAATGTTTCTATACGAAACCAATAGACCTTTTAAATAAATAGATTTTAAAATATTTTGTTTTGCGTTATTTTTCGGTCAATGATTTACAATATTAAATTTTATTTTGCGGTATTTAATTATTTTTGATTATCGCTTTCCCTTATAATTACGTTTACAAATTTCAATCGTTTTTTGTCAAATAGAACGTTATTTTTTTTTTTTTTATTGATCTTATAAAAACAACTCGGCAGCAAAGGCCATTAGTTCACAATTATTAATGACAATTTAGATTATATACATCATAGATACAATTATAACGTTTGCAAGCCCTGGCATAATATCACACATTACCTATATTTTTATTCTATTTGTATAGTTGTATCTACTGAAATGTACTATAAACGCACAATATTATCTTCGTCTGTCGTGACAGTTTTCGAAAGTACTACTATTAATATGCATGTACGCATGTACACAGAATACAATGTTTATTTCACAGATTTATATTATATGTAAATTATATGTATGCATATGTTTGTGTGTTTTACATGGTCGTGTTAAAGGAGGGGACATTTTTCACGGGGCGTCATAGCTTTATAGAACTTTGGGTTGTAGGTACTGCTCAATATAAAACTAATTATAAATAATTTAAAATTAACTATAATATTATGAATTATGATCGTTATCCTATAGGTAGTGTGTTTGTATAATAATAACATATCACACTGGCTTGCGCTTTGCACACATATTATTTGATATTTCTATACTAGGTATATTAATACTAGGTAGGTACCTACTATATTAGGGAGAACAGTATAAATTATATTATAACTCAGAATCATTGTACAATTAATCATGGGTGTAAATGTGCAATGGTGTATATATATCAGCCCCCCCCCCAACAGATATTGGGCCCCCTTACTAAATGTTTTTCCGGGCCCTATACAAAACTTAAAATAATACCCAACCCATTACAAGCTATATGAGTGCCCTATACACGATTTCTAGGTAATCAATGGATAACCCACAGCTTAAAATAACAAAGTAACTTAATATCATATTCATATAATATTATTATAATATGCATTAATTATATTATAAAATAATATTTAATATAAAATAAGTATTCCTAGCAAAATTTCAAATATTACAAATTCATTTAAACAGGTAACTAAAATAGCCGATTCCCTGTACTCAAGGTCCAATAGCCCCCCCCCCCTTTGTGGGGACCCTGTGTTTATATTATATTATGTATTATGACATCTGTTAAACATGATAATAATTCAAATTCGTACAATAACATATTGTACCTACTCATAATCATTTTAAGGGTAATACTAAAAGTAAATGATAGACAAATAAACTTATGAGATAGGTAATATGTACTATATGTACTATTTTTAGTGTTGTTTTGTAAATCACTTGTGATTTGTTTTGATGTTTGTTTTAACAATAATCAAATGAAAAAGTGGAATATTGGTTGTCTCATTGACAAAGTCCATGTCATTATTATATATTATATTAATTGTCTTATTAAAGATAATTTATTATAAAAGTCATCATTCAATACATACTATTGCAACGGGCCTCTAAAATATTCGGACCCATGTACTCCAGGTACAAATACCCCCTCCCCCCCAATCATGTGGGGGGCCATGCTTACATAGTATAAGACCAGGCCGGTAATAACAAGTACGTCTAATGTATACTCACGCAAACGTAAAAATCACTAAATATTAATTGTGTCAACAAAAATTATTCCCGAGCAAAAAAAATCATCATACTCTTGTTTATTTTGTTCTGTTGGTGTGCTCTATCAGAAATGGACCACTTCATGTTCAAGTGTTTGTCAAGATTTATACCAACCGATAAAGTAGAATATCTAAACAACTGGAGGTATACATCACTACTGGAATATACTGCAGGTCATCAATATAAAAATATAACCACAAAGAAATCCTATAGATGTGCCGTGAGTATATTATATGTTTATGTGTTATTTTATATTATATATTATTGCAGTAAACGAATTCGTACAACTAACTTGATTATTCAACTGGTGGAGGGACACACATGTGATTGAGGATCATTCTTATTTCTCAAACACAATATACATAAAGGATTTTTGTTTTTACGTGGGTGGTTGTTGATACACCTAACACTTACTATTAGTGTACTAAGATAATTAATATAAAAATTGTATTTTTAGAAAGTAGTTTATTGTAATAATTAAAAATGAATGATAGGTCTAACAAGCAAATATTATAATCGTAGAAATAGGTATTGCTAGCAAACGATAATTAATCGCCCACTCATCCCTCTCAACATAATTGAACGTATAATTTTGCATACCTACCTATTCAAATTATTGAGTCCCTCGTGATGTATACAGGATGTAACAGGAAGACCAGAAAATTTAAAAAAAATTTGTATTTAGACAACAATTTTTAATTTTCTTCTATCGTTTACTGGCACTCGCGTTACATATATAGTATAACATTTTTTATTTTTTATTCGAGAAGTAAAAAAAAAAATTTAAACTTCATGTACATATTTTTTGAAAAATTCAAAATAGACAATTTACAAAATCTAGGTTATCGAAAAATGTCGAGTTGTAAGAAAATGTATTTAAGTAATACCTAGTTTATTTTTTAAACAATTTTCAAATATCATTATTTTTGTTAAAAGGACGTCACACCCACATGTGTTGTCTCCGTCTTACTAATGTACACCATAGCAAAAACTCTTTTGCGAGAGACAACTTTTCTCGCACCATATTTGTTATAGAACTACCAAATTTTCACAGCACTTAAAGAAGAACTTTATCTGTGCAACAGCGTGCTCTTTTTTTCAATAACATATATACAATACAAGTTATTTGCTTCTAAACATTTGGTTT